>JAAAKG020049450.1:0-18465 GCA_010014905.2 Druon quercuslanigerum
AATTAATAAGTCATTAAAAACATTTTGATCAATAATTAATGAAAGTGTGTGTATTCAACAGTCATGTAGGTGATTAAGAATCACAACAAATTACAAGAATAAAATATGTTCTATTGATAGCAACAAATATTATAATTTAAATAAAAAATTTTTTTAATATATTGAATTGTATATTAATTAATTATAATTAAATTGACTGATTTTTATTAAATTTTTATTATTGTATTGCGGTTAATTTAGAGTTTCTGAAACATTTTCTCAGAGAAATATTACTATTTACGCGTCTATCTCTTGATTTAGGAGGAAAAATCATTTCTTTTCATGAGAAAAAGTTTACTGTTTTAATTTTTCTCTCATATTTGTTGGAAAATAAGAACAGCCAAATGTGTGTTAAATAATTGACTACTTATCTCAAATTTTGTGTCGACGAGACAATTGGTTATAAAACCAGTACTGTTGTTGTTAACATAAACTTATTTCCTGATGACTATTAGGTTGAATCTTAAATTAAGTATTTGTATTTTTTAGTTTAATTGAATTAATTATGATGCTCAACGACTTTTTTAAAGTATTTGCTTAATAAATAGATAAAAAGATATTATTATTGAAATCGACAATTTTGACATTTTATTCGTTTAAGTAATAAACAACATAGAATCAAATTTAAATATCGATGGGTTCTAAAAATATTAGGCTATTGTTCCGTTACCGATAAGACAGCGTCGATCATCTTATTACAAATAAGCTTTAGTATATCTTTCCGCTACGGATAAGAATTTGGCTAACTTCATTACGTAAGAAATTTATTAAACACGTAGAAGTGTTAAAAGAAATAAAAAATCTTTAAAAAACTGTAATACAAAATACTGGAGTTTTTAATGCGTAGGAAATTTTCCGGCAAATAATAAGTTCCTTATTCCTCCTGAAAACTTAACTTAGCTAGAGTAGTGCTTATTCGTCATGGGATTTTGGACCTTGAAGGCCTTTTGGACCAGTGCTAATGATTTTTATCGAAGACATCATAACGCGTCCCGTTAGCTGAATTGGTTTGGGCGTTAGGCCTTTAGTAAATACTCATCAGTGCATGCGTGCGATCTCGAGTTCGTTTCTTAGTACCGTAAAACTCTTCTATAGTGCCGATTTTGAGGCTGACGGCGGGTGACAACTAACTCATTATAGCCCGCTCCGATTTTGTTTGTTCACGCCTACATGCTCGCCTGAGTGACCACCGCTAATCCCGCGCACCCTGCGCAGCTCCTTTTATATCCACCTAGGGCGCGGCGTCAATTCTCGCAAGGGCTATAGAAGGGAGGGCTATTAAAGGGTTTCACTGTACTCGCGGATTTTTCAGTGCACTATGCTTTAGCGTCATAATTAAAAAATAATTTGAATAATATATCTACAAAATAATTGCGGATATCCTTGACGATTATATACCAGATATTATTTTATTTTTTCTGATAAATAACAAATCTTATTTTTATTCATCCATATTGGTGTGACATTATAGAGAACCTGTTTTGATGCCACAAGTCCTACATGTATTAGTTTGAGCCTTAAAATAGGGTCTAATTTTTTTTATTATAGACCCTACTTTGACGCTAAACGTGGAAGAACGGCCGATAAATTACACTGAAATCGCTGCTTATTTAGAACCTACTTTGCTGCTTTCAGCGCCTGCTAAGGTAGGAGTTATGGCTTCAAAGTAGGGCCTAAATTTCGACTCGGGAAGGGGGGGGTGCTCAGATGGGGTTATACTGTATACATTACCTAGAAATCATTTTTATTAGACGATGTACAATATGATAAGTGGCATAAATATTAAAAACAAATTTTAATTAAAGTTAAGCAAGTATTTTTACTCAAGCTAACTAAAATTCAGAAAATTACAGTGTTCTATCAATATTATTTTCATCAAAATATACCCAAAAAACAGAACAAAAATTGAAAATCTCTTGGATTTTCATCCAGAAAAAAAGGAATCAAATTATAAAATGCAAAATTATGTGTGTTCTACTTTTCCCAAAGTGTCCCGATTAGCCCCTTTTTATGATAATCAATGTAAAATGTGTATAAAATTTTAAACTATTTTTATTATATTTTTAAAGAATAAAGTCTTACGGCATAAAGTACTTCGGTCCATCCCTCAAGAGTAACACATTGAAAAACGGTTAACATGGCCAATCCAAAGTTATCGAAATTCGTGATACCATGATTTGGACCTTCCCAAAATTTTTCACTGCAGTAGTACTCTGTGCCCAGTTGTTTAGCACAATCAAACCCTACTTTTATTCCACATGGATGTGGCTCGTCCATTTCTTCATCTGAAAATAAAAGACGGCATTCTATAATTTTTTAAATTCATGTAGTGAATTTTAAACGCGTAAAAATATATATTTTGTATGGACAGAAAAGAAAATAAATTTTTTTTAAGATTGTATAAACCTATGTCCATCTTTCTTCCAGCAGATATTATTGCATCTATAACTCAAAAATTTATCTGCACTTAATCAGCCTATTTTCAAATATTATACTGAAATTTGTAACTTTGATGTGAAATGAAGAATGAAAAATGTTTGTACTTAAATTGATAGCGTCATTTTTAACACCCAAATCTGAAAAATCGAAAAAATCTAAAATGTGTTCAAAATTTATCAAAAATTTAAGCAATACATTCTATAGATTTTGAAGACAAACAGTCGTTTAGGGGTCGTAACTGAGGGGTCCACAATGATTGATTTCCCCGGCAGCTAGTATATTAAACTTTTTTTTGAATTTATGTGCAGTCACTTGAAACATATTTTATAATCTTTATGATTTATGAGAAGTAGGGGTTGAAAAATACTATTTCCAACGGCAGCTAGAATTATGAATTTTTGTTTTAAAATTATTTTTTATCAGAATCTGGAAATTGCGTTCCTAAAATTGTTTTGTAAGCAAATTTAATGACATCTTGAAAATTTTTTCGGGTTTTGAAATTTAGCGTTTGAAAATGACCACTTTCCCCAGTAGCAAGTAAAGTAAGACGTTTTTGCAATTATTTGCCATAAAAATGTACAAAATTCTGGCTTCAGATTTTAGGTAAGAAATTTGAGCCACGTTTTTGATATTTTTGTTTTGGAGATTCAGGGATTGAGAGCTTTCTTCGGCAGTTAGAGTAATAAAACTTTTTTGAAAATATTGACTTAGATCTCAGGTAAACACATTTTTTGTTTTTTGTTTCACTCTAGCAAAAAGTATTAATTCAAGGCAAGAGTCTGGTATTACAATAAGACATAGAAAGAACAGTAAAAATTCAATAATAACAGTACTGGGATAAACCCACCTACAGAAACCTGTTGAACCTATTAAAAAACAGGGCATGTAAAAATGCTACTATAAGAAGTTTTTACAGTGTTCACATAAATGTTACAAACTTCACTTTCATTTGAAAACTAAATCAAACTATGCAAGTATGCCAAGCTGTTTAATTTAACCTTAGCTGTTCAGTGTAATATAAACTGAAGAGTTTTACTCTCTAGATTTTAAACGTAAACTCAAGAGAATAAAATTTCATCCTACAATGAAAATAAAAAGTTTCATTGTTTCAAAGTAGATATTTAAAAATCAAAAGAAGGCTCAAGTTTATGCATATGTTTTTATTTATTAATTTCCAATGAAGACCTTCTAAACTTGATAAAATATTACCGAAGAAATTTTTAAACTTTTAAAATTGTATTCTAAAACTAAAATTGATGAAGAAAATAATAATCAGAGTCAATTCATTTCATGCAGGGTGTCTAGCGTGTGGGGAAAGCGTGAAAAGAGGAAATTTTTCGGGAATGTTATATAAGCAGGGTATATGATGAAATCTTTATTTGTTGTTAAAATCATGGTGTGCTAACTAAATTTTCTATCAAAAAGTACAAAATGGCCTGGGATTCTTTAAACAGATCAGCAAGATAGAACACAAACTCGGTAATAATAAAAGGAAGTTTTGGCAAAATAAATTTAAACTATAAAGAAAGCACTTTTTTTAAATAAACGATTATTATTTAGTTGTTCCGTTACGCAAATAAAATTTTATTACCAACAATTAACGAAATATTCAGTTTCATGGATTATCAAAATGTGTATCGGAAAATTATTATTTTCATAAGTTAAAGGTTTACAGTGCATAAGGAGCAAAAAAAATTATTGCAATAATAATTTAATTTCTAAAAAAATTGAACATTTAATTATGTTTCATTGCCTGAGAGCAAAAAAGCGTCGGTCACCCTGCGGCACTGTTTCACTCAAACTTAATTTCCTTCGAAATGAATAAATTTCTGTCAATCAAATTCTTTTTCCCTATATTGATTATAAAAATATCTCAAGAAAAAATATATATTTCTGTGAAATTTCGATAATTAGATATTTTGATCAAGAATCAAAGCCACTTTTCAGAAGTCATAAAATTCTAACTTCAAAATAATTGAAATATTATCTCGCGAAACCGAATTACTGTTTTCAATCAAAAAATGTTCTTCTTTATTTAAAAGCTCAACATTTCTTGAGAGGATTAGCATCTTTTTTTTAAATTAATTATTTCATTTTTTTACCCCTGTTCTAAGTCCACTTAGGTACCGTCAATTAAAATACAAACCCGATATTGTCAAATTTTGAAAATATTTTATCATAACTGGAAGGTTCTTTGCAATCGAATATTTTCGGTGTCGGTTCATCACTAAATCAGCACGGAAGTATATTCTTTTTTTTATTCATAAAACCCTTCATTATTATATTTATTTTGATAAACGTCAATTTTGTACTATTTTAGGATTCTGGAACAGTCTTCCCAAAAACTGATTTTAATACGCTTCAGTGTAAAAAGAGGTTTCGCGTTTAATGGACTTCCATATTCAACAAAAGATTTAAAAATAATAACTTAAAAATAGTGAAAAGTGTTTCTGATCTATTGTGGACTTTTTGTTTATAAAAATTCGTTAAAAACAAAATTAAAATTATATTTATCTACTGAGTTAAAAATCTTCTGCTCACCTGAGGGGTTTCTTCTTACAAAAATGCACTGGGCAAAAATTACAAGTCTAAGAAATCGAAAAGCGAAAAAGAAACATGTTTTCTAAACAGTGATATTTATGCCTTTTTAAATCATTTTTTAATGCTTTTTTCCTAAGATGTGTCAGTTATGTCTAGTGTATCAGTAGAAATCCCTCAAAAATTTAATATATTTCTTAAGCTCAATCATAAAAATATATTTTTCTTTAGTACGTAACAAATTTACTGCATTTACATTTTTTATGTTCAACAGGTATATACTTTTTTAAAATTAATTTATACTAAGACGTCTTTAAATGTATAAGACTATTATAGAAAAGTGATTCAAGATTTAAGATATTCAATTAATTTGCCAACAAAAGTCAAAGAATTAGAGTTGAACTCTTAGGTTTGATTATGCTATACCTATTTTGTGTAAATTATCAATCATATTTAATGAAAAACACAATAAACTATCACGAAAATATTTACGAAAGTAATATTTTAAACAAATTTGTGCAGAATTTTTTAAAATGCCTGTGGGAATTATGCTGGAAATTAATGGAAATTTTATCGTAGATCTCCGCTGGACACCCTGTTATATTACTCAAGACAAAATAAGTGGAATAAAATGGTCTCAATTCACACGATACATTTAACGCTTGTCATGTTTAACCACTTTTATTCCTATTATTTCAAAAATATGATTCCCGCGATCATTATTGTTTTACATAAAATCCACAAGGTGGTGTGATTATCGCATTCTACTGGTGAAAATGCTTGCTTTTACTCGATCGATTTTACTGTTGACATTCTAAGTATTTCCACATTTTATCAAGATGATCTATTTTTTCAAATTGCATACCTATTTAAAAATGTCGCATGAGTGAAAATTGGGAATATGGATTTTTTTATTATTTAAGAATAAATATAAAACGCTTAAGAAGAGAATGTTATAGTTTTTTAATTCACTTGTTCAAACTTACCAGTCCCATTTATTCTGCATGTTTTATGCATTTCTCCTGAGAAAAGTTCCAACCCTATAATAGCGTAAATAATTATAACGAAAAGTACTAAAAGGGCGATGTGAAGCAGTGGTACCATGGCCCTCAGAATTGAATTCAAAACAACCTGAAGACCTGAAAGCATATTGAAGAGGTTAGATTATTAACTGTTAATTTATTAATTAGAAATTGGTGATATGGACGGAAAAGTAGGAAACTCTTACAAACTCTTACTCTATTACAAAACATAGATTTTTTGTCCCAGAATTATGAAATACTTTTTACCCCATAAAATCCATGAAAAATATTTCAAATCTCTTGAAATTTTTTGAAAATCTTTTAATGGAAATTGCGAATTTTTAGAACGGCGGATGCAGATTTTTAATAAACTACATTAAACGTTTTCCTTTTGTTTAAATAAAGATCAGAATATAATTAAAGTAAATAATATACATATTATAATTAATTAAATAAAATATAAGGACAGAATATAAGTTAAAACAGATACAACGATATAAACAAAAGAAAAACGCGTAACGTAGCATATTAACGATCCCACATGTTATCTTAGAATATCAGCGAAGAAGTTTAAAAATATTTTTAAATTTGAGTCAATGTGAAAAAATAGTTGCTTTAGAAAGAAATTTAAAAAAATAGTATGTAACATCCTCGTTTAATTTTTTCAAAAAAGTAGTAAGTAAAAATACGTGTAATAAAGTTCCAATACGGACGTATGTCCAAGGTCTGCAATAAGTAAAGATGTGGAAGATGGAAAAATAATTCTTTAAGCATTTCTGATCATTTTTAAAACATATAATAACAATTGCTCTAAATACATACATGAATACTAACAAATAGGTATACAGAAAGCAAATATAATATAATAGTATCTCACGAAAGCCTTCAGTAAAAGGTTCTTTAAGTTGCACATGGCCTTTGATTTCGAAAAGCCAGTAAAATCGATTTCGTGGAATCGCTTACGTTTTACTGAATAAACTAAGAGGCAGATCAAAAGCTATTTGAACTGGATGGAGTACTTACTTGGAACACCTGACACTAGCCTAAGAGGCCGAAGTACTCGAAAAGCCCTCAACGCCTTGACATCGAACCCCTCTTTCAAAAATATCGTTAAGATTGTGCTGATGTTGCTGCAAACAGAAAAGAAAGGTCGCTCAAGTAAAAAAAATGAAACCCATTATAAACTTATTCGCTAACTAAGTTACACCAGAAATTACTCCCGAAACTTTCTTCGATTCCAATTGACCTGCTAACTTGACCCATTACGAAAAATTGTATGGCCATTGTGAATAATGACGATCTTTTTAATTACTTTTCATTAGTGAAATCTGATACACTGAATGATGAAATAAATGAAAATTTACTGAAAGATTTTAGAGAGAAATCAAGACAGGAGATGAGGAGTGGCAGACGACAGGAAAGAGAGGATAATCAAGGTTCTATAATTGACGCTAATGGACAGCAACTTCTCCATGAAATTGCGTCTCATTAAAAGCACAATACATAAACTTGCTTGGTGATCGATCGAGCTATACGAGACGGTCATTTATCATACAAACGACTCCCGAAGGAACCGGTAAATAAGATCTAGGCCGCGAAATTCTACTGTATATAGCACCAGTGATGGATAAGTTACTTTCTAAGGGTATGTGCCAGTCTGTCATCTGACCAATTATATGTTGTTATATTCGGTGGCTTTTTTGTAAAAAAAAAATGGAATAGATTGTGCTGAAAATTTGGAAAATGATCGTGATGGACATGAGCTTCCTGTGCATAATGAGCGAGAAAACTCTGATGGACAAAGTGAGTAACGAGATAATCCTTAAAGAATGTGGTGCGGAAAAAACGCTAGTTGACACATGGAAAAGAAATCGGTTAAGATGGTTCAGGCATGTTGGGAGAATGAAGAATGGACGACTAACGAAACAAGTATATGAAGGTAAAGTAAATAGCAGCGTGCCCAGAGGCAGACCGTGGAAAGAATGGTTAGAATGTGTGAATGAAACTCTAGTTAGAAGGTATTGCGAAAAATAGTTAATAAGAAGAGTGTCAGCAGAGTGAATGACGCCTGAAACAAAAGACCTTGGATACTAATGGACCAAATGGGGAATCTCACATAACGACTTTGTGAGGATCTTCACTTGGGGTGATTGCTAGAGATATTGATCAGCAACCTGGGTCGGAGCAGTGTTGCGGATTGAACGTGTTATTAAAATAAATAACACGAGAATTCTAGATCAAACTAAAAAATTGTATAACCACTTCCTCACACTTCTCCCCTCCCCGCAGAGTAAGTCACGCCTAGCCCGAAAGGGAAACGGCTTAATGGTGTGATAATAATGATAATAATAATTCAATATATGTAAAGGCACGTCTGTCTGGCCTACTTAAATTTTTATTTTATTTTGAATAATGCATTTTATGAATTAGATTTAAGCTAGGTCACTAAAACCCTGTTTTCAGTTACATTACAAGTTAAATCATTAGATTTCAAATAAGATTACAAATTTTTGTACAGATGTAGGCTAAGCTAGCGATTTTTACCGATAATATCGATGTAGATTTCAAATATTTGCAAGGGTAGCGTCTGCGCATTCTGCATCACAAATATAATGCCTAACAGAATACCATTAACCATACAAAGATACTCTTGTAAATAAATGTTCTCATAATGTTCTATAAATTATATAGCTTTTGCTCCAAGGTTAGAAATAAAAAAAGGTATATGTTACTACAAAATTTTAGATGTTTTTAAGAGCTTTTACTTTTTTAATTACATTGATGTTCTTATTTTATTTTTGTTACTCAACTTGTGTTTATTAAAAAGAAAATTACTATCTTCAGTGTGTTTTTGCTTTGAATAATTTATTTCACTTTGTATTCTGAACCTCATTTACAATTCAGCGCGCATACATTTTTGAAATCAATGCCATTTGTTTCTACTCTAGCTTTCTTAAAATGTAAGCTTTGTGCTGACTCTAAGTTCACAATGTTTCCAGAAACCACAAGATTTTTTTATAGGTAGAATTCTTTTGCTAAAAGCTGTTGAAAGCACCCCAGAAAAGTTGCATCCCTCAAGCACATGCGAAACCTATTCTAATCAATGCTAATGGACAAATTCTATAAAAAATAATTATTTAAAGAAATAAAAATGTTTTTGCTTATAATGTGAAACACACCTTAAATCAATGCAAAATTCCATGAAAAGGCAACATTTTAAAAAGACAAAATGTTTCAATTAAGAATGGCCGAATTTCGTTTCAAAAGTATCGACAAAAAATGTTATTCCTCTAGAGCATGTGGGACCCACCCCAATTCAACCCCTAAAGTTTATACAATTTGGTGGAAAGTCACTAATTTCAAAAGGCGAAATATTTTTCCTTGTAAAGGCAGCATTTCATATCACAAGCATTCAAAAGAAGTTTCATCCCTACAGCGTATATGGAACGCACCTGAAATCAACTTCTAAAGTTTAGGGGTTAATTTATACTGGTTTCCACATGCGCTAGAAGTGTGAAACTTTTTTTTTATAGTTTTGGAATGAAATTCTACTATTCTTAATTAAAACATTTCGACTTTTTAAATTAATGTGTTTTAACAGATTTTTTTAACTTTAGGGGTTGATTCAGGATAGGTTCCACATGCGCTAGATAAATAAAGCTTGTTGGGATACTTTTGGCATGAAATTCTCCAATTATCAGCAAAAACATTTAAACTTTTCAAAAAGTGTGTGAAAGAATTTTTGAAACAGAACATTTGTGGTTGGTTTGGAGTGGGTTTCACAGGTGCTAGAGGGATGCCACTTTTAATGTATCTTTTGTGATAAAATTCTGCCATTCTCAGCAAAAATATTTCAACTTTTACAAGTAGAGAATTCTAGTGTTTCTCGTGAACTTGGCGAAGGAAAAAAAGCAATTCTTCTTGAGACTTTGTCAGCTTTAGCCCAAAGAACGCTTTTATTTTTTCCTTTTTTATTTTGAGGTAGAAATATTTTGGCCGGACAAAATATGAAGTCAGGCTTGTTTAAGATGATTGCTAAAACATGCACTGAGGTTATTTTAAAAAATCCGACCCTTAAATATAAAGAAAATTTGACTATTATATCTATTGTTATAAATTATATTTCACTTAGGTTCATTGTTCACGATTTTAACTGATTGGGCATATTTCGATACAGCAACTGGAAGATTGTGTTTATGAGTATAATGCAATTGTATGCACATTCTCTCAAGCAGAGATTCCTCAAATACAAAGGTCTATATTCGGTATGCATATCAGGTGATAACAAGAATGTATCCTCAAAGAGAACTACAAACCACACACATATTTCGTAAATTAAATCTGAATTGTGGGCGCAGTGTTGAATTAATTACCTAAATTGGAACAACAAAATGCTCTTCTCTGAATATATTCGACGAAAATAGTGTTGGAATTCAATGCGATAATAAAACAACTTTTAATTGGGTTTTTATTTGCCTCAAACGTATATATTGCAAGATGTTTACATAGAACTTTAAAAGGAGGAAGAGTCTTAATCAGAAAAGATTAAATCAGACTTTCTTTAGTAGAACTTACCCGATTACGACTATCGTAAAGTCCAACAAGTTCCAACCGTTGCGCAGATAAGCACCTTGATGCGCAACGAATCCATACGCTATGATCTTCATGATGCATTCAACTGTGAAAATTACTAAAAAGATGTACTCGATTTTTTCCTGAAACATAGAAAAGACATCCTTTTTATTTTCTGTGCATAATATATTTCGTGATTATTTCAGAGAAATTAATACAATTAATGTATTTAGATACACTTTATTCTATCTGAGGCTTTTAGCCTCATTTGGGCCTCATGAAATACTTTTCTTTTAGCATCTGTAGATCTTCAAAAGTGAGATGCTACTCTCTAACATCCAAAATGTTCAACTGAAATATCCGAGATATTACATTATGGTTACGTCAAATAACGCCTGTAAATACTTGATTTTACTTATGTATGGCCTTTTAAGGAATTAGCTGATAACTTATTTGTGATTATAAAATTAACTTTAATGTTGGTACACGAACGCAAAATAGATCAAGAGTATGAAATGTCGATCAGATGGAACATTGAGTGAAGTTGAGGTAAAGTTTAATATTTTTAATTCAAAAGAAAAACGGGGGTAAATAATCGGAGAATGAATGATCTGCAATCTGATTTTATAATTCTATCTATTTTAAGTTACCTAAACTCAAATTTTATTTTTAATTTATATAAACAGTTTGCCAAATGTGTTAAGTCAATAAACCTAAAACTTAAGATGGAAGTTTAAAAATTGTAATATTCCATAATTGTAATATTGAAAATATATAGCTATCAAATATAGTCGTGAAATCCCAATGCGCGGTGCGCATGCGCTCAGGCTATTTGAACATCTGAATGTGTTACAGTTTAACAAAAAAAATATTTTTACGCCTAACATCTCAAAAAGATATTAAATTTTTGGCTTTGAAAATCTATATTTAAACATCCATTTTTCTCCGTGTGGCCTGCAATTTAAAAAAAATTGTTCCCAAGAATTAAAAAATAATGCATTCTTCTGAAACGAAAGTCTGTGGTAGGCTTATTTATTATATTTACTACCATCATCAGTCGCGCGCTACTCGTGGGTGTAATTTTTCGACTTGAGACGAAAAATAATTCTTAATACAATATAAAAATTTCAAATATCTTTTTATTTTTAAAGATTATTTGTTTATATTGAAAAGAGTTTGAACTATCCTAGATATATATCAAATCACAAATTTCAACATAAGGTATATTTTCATGCAAATAGTTTAAAATTTTTAATCGTAAACAGCTATATTCAATTTAAAATTACAGATTTTCAACAAAGCATTTGAAATTTATACCTACATTAAAAATAATAAATATAATAATAATTTGTAATACAACATCAACATTTTGAATAACTATTTATGTTACAAATCCACTTGTTAAAAAAACTTCTCTGCCGGTACCGGCAAAAAAAAATTTTCTGTATACCGAAGAGACTGCTAGACAATTTAGAATTAGGTCATGTGCTTTAAGAGTTATTTTGTCATATTTTGGCTTTTGACGCTTTAGATGGAACGTTTTATGTATACATCGCATTTTATCGCCGATTTGCGACTCAAGAATTACGATCAACGATGGAGCCCGGGAAGGTACCCCTGTGATTGGTCACAGAAATAATTTATGTACAATACGGTACATGAAAATGTACAATAATAATAATAATGTAATGACGTAATAATGTAATACAAATGTAATCAAAGATGTAATCAAAATGTAATAATGTGTAATAATGTTATGTAATAATTTAACGGCAGAGTATCTATCACCTTTATGAAAAATTCGATTCAGCTTAAAAATTTAAAACTTACAGAAGTTTCGAAGAAATTTAACAATATTGTATACATTTTCGGAACTCTTTCAAAGTTTTAAAATATTTTTAATCCCTCCAAAACTTCTAAAATTATCTATAAATTATTTATCAAAAGACTTTATAAAGTCTAAAGAAAATTCTCCTAAAATTAATATTTCAACATAAAGTATCATTTAAAATTTTTCCAGGAATTTAAAGATATTTTTTTTCTTCAAAAATCTTTAAATTGCCTTCAATGTTTAGCAATCTTTAAATTTTTAATATTTTTCAGTGTTTTCCATACTTTTAAATTACTTTTAAAATGATTCGAATTTTTACTACCTTTTTTTTAAATCTTTCAAAGTTAAAAAAATTGCCTCAAAATCTTCCACATTTGTTTTGACAATTAAATTTTCAAATTTTTCAAAATTTTTAAAATATTTTACTATTCTTAAGAAGTTTCTATTTTGGAAATTTCACGTCAATTTGGTATTAAAAGCTAAATAACGTAAAAGAATTTTTTTAAACTTGCAGTATGAGTATTTAAATGAACGAAATTTTTAACATGGATTATCAAAAAATGGTCAGCATTTTTGTTAAAAGTGTGGTATTTTTTAATCTAATACAGATATTATTCCTGTCTCTCTGATTCTTATAAAATTTCTCGCCTTTTTTAAATATAAAAAAATTTTAAAAAGAATTCAAAATTGATTGAGTATATTCAGTGACATTCTGTCCTGTTTTTGAGCTTTGGAGAGATAAGAGAATTTTGTTTCTTTCTAAAAAATGAAAATCAACCGTTTTTTACCAAACGACACAAGATGCGCAAAATGTCGAAAAATAAAATTATTTCTTTAAAAAGGTTCTAGAAAAATGTTCTTTGAAAATATTAATCTCAAATGATTTTATACCAACATATTTTCGCAAAAATCTCGAAAATAACACGGAATAGAAAAAAGTATCCAGAGATATTTTTCTACATCTATTTTAGAGAAACAATTACTTTTCTTTTGCTCTTTACGTATGTATCATGTCTCGTTTTGGCAAAAAATGGGAATTTTTGTTTTTTAGACCGAAAAATTCTCTCCTCACTTAACGTGGTAGGCACAGGGCAGACTGTCATGAAATATACTCACAGCTTTCTTACATCTTTACATTAGGACGTATACAGAAAAAAAATCAAAAGAAAAAAACAAATTTTGAAGTTTTCCAATGGATTTCTACACACCTCAAAAAAATTCTATTTGAATCAGGAAGAAAGAATAAATATCTGTATTAGATTAAATAATATTACACTTTTAACCAAAATTCTGACCTTTTTGAGATAATCTGCGTTTTTCTTAAATTTAAATGCGCATAACTTTATCAAAAATTCGGCCAAAAATAATTTCATCAGGGACCCTAATTTACAACCTTAAATGTTAAAATAATATTTTTAAATTTTCCTAAATAGATCTTTATCGAAAGTTATTAATGTTGCCTATTTCTCAAATTGCCACTCTTCCTATTACACAGTAGATTATGCTCCATAGAAAGCTCAGGTACCAATTTATTGAAAACGTTTTGGCTTAAATGGAGTGTTATTAAGTAGATTATGAATGGCGTTGTTTTATAACGCACTGGACAGAATGGAATCAGTGAACTGTGCACGCTTAGTCCCAGGAAATCGAGAAGCAAATCGCTATTATTCAGGTGTGCTTCCACGTTTAGAGAATTTTTTGAATATATTTTAATTTTAGGTGAAAAAGGGTAAACGCAAAGGAACACAAGGAATCCGAAAAGAAAAAGGCAAAATAAAGGCTGAGGGATAAGAACACAGAAGTAAAAAATTGCTTATACGCCAGAGAATAACTTTGCATCGCATATTTGAAAAAAGGTTTTCGTTTCGATTGCATCAAGTCATGCCAGACATTTTTCTAAAAAAAAACGCATAATAAGACATAGAATATGGGCCATTTTCAAATAGATGTCAAGTTTGGTTTCCGAAATTCGAGAAAACTGAAGTCATGACTGGTGACTTGCAATTTTGTGGACTATGTAGTATTTAAATTCTATCCCTCTCCACCTTCCTTCACATCAGAAAAAATTAACCAGTTATTGTTACCTTTACCAATTCAAAATATAATTTGTTCTCAATCACTTTATTAGTTACTTTTGTATTTTAGAAATATACACCACTCTATATTATAAAAAGTTACATTACCCTAGGCGATACATTACCCAATGATTCACATTTCCTCAATTAGTTGAATTTTCAAACATACAGTTGAATGTTCAACCAAAGATTATAGAATTTAACTAAAAATGGAATAATTACATTTTTAGTTAAAACCTAATATTTAACGAAAAAAATTTCCGCAAAACAGTTAAATTTGCAATTAAAGAGATGAATCTTTAACTTAAATTGTAAATCTTCAACCAAAAAATTGTACTTTCAACAGACGAGTTAAACTTCTAACTAGGTAGTTAATTTCTTAAACAAAATATGATATTTCAAACAAGAATATTTATTTTATACCTAAGACGACGACATTTCAACAACAAAAAATATGGATTTTCATATTAAAAAAATCAATTTTTTACAAATCGAATAATAAAATTTTATGTAAACCCAAAACCAAAAAAGTTAATTCTCAATCAAAAATATAATAGTTGATATTTCAATCTATGCGATTAATGTTTTACATAAAAGGCGAATTTAAACATAAGTATGTGCATGAATTTTTAGCTAAGAAAGATGTATTTTCATTCTAAATAGAATAGATCAATTTTCAATTTAAAACAAATGATTTTCCTTTGTTGAATTTTTTAACCAAACAAGATGGATTCTCGATCAATAATAGTGAGATTTGCAACCAAAAAGATAAATATTCAAATCAAATTATGAGTATTTAACTAAAACAGTTAAATATTCAGTTAGAAAAATTAGTTTTTATAAAAAAAGATGACTATTTAATTCAACTCTTATAAAAACTTTTTTTCTTTCTAGAAGTGTTTCCATACATTTTAGAACATTTTGAATTCCTGGGATGTAACTATGTTAGACTGTCTTCTGGAAGATTTACAGCTTCCTTCATTTTTTTACTTTTGTTACTTTCGTATTTTAAAAATATATACTAGAGAAACTACATGTTCTACATTGAGAAAACAATTAAAAAGGTAAAGATTTTTATACCTACTGTTACTGAAAAATTTTACTTGTTAAAAATTCTTTATTTATTTACAAAAGTAACTTGGTTACCACAACCGCTACCAAAAAAAGTAACTAGTTAAAAGAAACTAGATACTTCCGATCACTGAAACTGGTAACGTCATTTACGTTTATCTAGAAGTACATTGCAATCTAGCGAGATACATTTTTTTGAATTTGTTTTCCAAAATATTTTTTAATTCGGGACTATGTAATATAATAATAATGTAATAATTGTTCTCAGTTTTTGTAAATATATGCCTTCATGTTAGTTTTTTGAAATTGATCTGCATGGACTCTAAAGCAGGTCACCTTATGTGCTTTAAACTCTTTCAAACGTTAAAAATAATCTATAGGACCATCGAAAAAACTTTAAGAAACATAAAAATTGAAATATATTTGAAAATCGCCCATAGTTGGATTGAGGTCAGTGTATGGGAAATAGAAGAAAAAACATAAGAGTAGTTGTAAAAATAGACGAGGAATTGGAGAATAGAATGTACGGAAAAGGAATGAAAAATAGGAAGCCTCTACGTAACCCTTGACCGCCCTAGAATTCAATGTATTGTGGAAATATAGCACCCCCGAGAATAAAAGTCTGATTTTCGGAGGCAACCAATGAAATTTTCTTTTGTTTTTCTGTACCGCAATAATAATAAATAATGCAACACTCCAGAGAAGCATGTAAAAGAATTCTTTAGAAAATAAATGTACAGTAGTAAAAGTAGATTAATATCCCACAATATCGAAATAGAGATTCGATATATCTGTACTACATAAAAATATAGTTTAGCCAACTATTCATTAATATTAGTTGCATTTTATTTTGATGTATTCAATTACAGACTTGACAGTCTAAAATTGTCTGAATGCAGGGATAATAGATTTATTTTTCGCAAAGATAGGTGACTAATAGGGAAATCAATTTGTTTGAATAAAATTAAGTTACGTATCATTTTGAATTCAATAACACTTTAAATTTCTATAAGATTTTAGGTCGAAATATATTGTATTTTCAACAAAATAGATGATTTTTTAACCACATATTTCAATTTTCTACCAAGAAGATTAATTTTCTATCAAACAGGTGGATTTTTAAAAAATAGTCTTAATTTTTCAACAAATTTTTAACAAAGTTTTTACCAAATTGTGGAATTTTCAAACAAGAAGACTAATTTTCTCTTAGAAAGGATGAACTTTTAACAAATTTCGTAAATTTTAACTAAATGGTGAATTTTTTTCACCAAGAAGATTAATTTTCTACAAAACATAAGGATTTTCAAAATAGATTCTTAATTTTTAAACCAGTTTTTAACAAAAAAAATTTAATGAAATTGTTAGTTTTTTCCCAGAATGATTAATATTTTACTAGAAAATACGAAATTGTAATCAAGAAGATTAATTTTCTACTAGAAACGACAAACTTTCTATAAATTACATAAATTTTTAATAGTTTTACTAGTTGCATTTTTCACCAAGAAGATTAATTTTCTACCAAAAAGATGAATTTTTAACAAAATATGTGTAATTTTTAACCAAATTGTTGAATTTTTAACCAGAAAGTTTAATTTTCTACCAAACAGATGAATTTTTAACAAAATTTTTAAATTTTAATCCAAATCGTTGAGTATTTAACCAGGAAGGTTAATATTTTACTAGAAAATACGAATTTTCAACATTCTTAAACTTTCAATCAAGAAGATTAATTTTGTACTAGAAAATATGAAATTTCTACAAATTAGATTAATTTTTCATAGTTTTTCTAGTTGAATTGTTCACCAAGAATATTAATTTTCTACCAAACAGATGTATTTTCAAAAAATATTCCTAATTTTTTAAATAAATTTTTAACCAAATTGTTGAACTTTCGACCAAGAAGATTAATTTTCTACGAAACAGATGGATTCTTCATAAAATGAATAAGTTTCTAACCAAATTGTTGAATTTTTAACCAAAATACGAATTTTTAACATTGTTGAATTTTCAATCAAAAAGATTAATTTATTACTAGAAAAGACAAACTTTCTATAAATTACATAAATTTTTAATAGTTTTATTAGTTGAATTTTTCTCCAAGAAGATTAATTTTCTACTAAACAGATAAATTTTAAACAAAATTCTTCAATTTTTAACCAGAAAAATTAATATTATGTCACAAAATACGAATTTTCAACCAAATATTTTAATTTTCAACCAAATCGTTGAATTTCCAATCAAGAAGATTAATTTTCTACTAGAAAAGACAAACTTTCTAGAAATTACATAAATTTTTAATAGTTTTACTAGCTGAATTTTTCACCAAGAAAATTAGTTTTCTAGCAAACAGATGGATTTTCAAAAAATATTTTTAATTTTTAAACAAATTTTTAACCAAATTGTTGAACTTTCGACCAAGAAGATTAATTTTCTTTGAAACAGATGGATTATTCATTAAATGCATAAATTTGTAACCAAATTGTTGAATTTTTAATCAGGAAGATAATTATTTTACCAGAAAATTCGAATTTACAACCAAGAAGATTAATTTTCTACTAGAAAAGACGAACTTTCAACAAATTACATAAATTTTTAATAGTTTTACTGGTTGAATTTTTCACCAAGGAGATTAATTTTCTACGAAACAGATGAATTTTTAACAAAATATGTGTAATTTTTAAACAAATCGTTGAATTTTCAACCAGGGAGATTAATATTTTACTGGAAAATACGAATGATCAACATTGTTGAATTTTCAATCAGAAAGATTAATTTATTAGTAGAAAAGACAAACTTTCTACAAATTACATAAATTTTTAATAGTTTTACTAGCTGAATTTTTCACCAAGAATATTATTTTTCTAGCAAACAGATAAAT
>JAAAKG020049461.1:0-18464 GCA_010014905.2 Druon quercuslanigerum
TAAATAAGAAGCGGAAAGGAATTTTTTAAATTTATTTTTGAGAAATTAAAAAAGAAGTAAGTTTACAGATAAAATTTTTTATGGATTTCTATCACTTACATACGACAATATTTTCGAACGAAAAGAAATATTCCTTGAAATCAATGAGTATCATGAATGGAGAAAAATGGATAATTTTTGAGATGACACATTTCAAGTAAAACCACAAACCTCAGGAAAAAGATTCTTCATGCAAAAAAACTTTCTTTTAATTAAAGAAAAATATTCATCGGCAAATTCTACAAAAAATTACTTAAAGTACAAGCCGATTAAAGTCCTAAAACGTTTATTATTTCGGGAATTTTTAAGAGTAAAACAAAGACAAAAATAAATGTAATATCTTCTTCTGTAACCAACAAAATGGATTTTTTGGGCTTCAATTTAAGGAAAGAAAAACGAATTTTTAACAAAAGAGTTAAATTTCCAAACAAAGAGGTCAGTATAAAAAAAAATAATTTTTTACAAATTAGTTCAGCTTATAAGCAAATGGTTAAACTTTTAACCAAAAAAACAAATTTTCTACGACAAAGATGAATGTTCTCCAAAAAAGACGAATTTTCAAGAAAATATATTAATTTTCAACAAAATTGTTGAATTTTGAAGCCAATAAGATTAATCATCTGCAGAACAGTTAAATTGGTAACTTAAATATATGATTTTGCAACAAAAGAGTTAATTTTCAACCTAAAATATGAATTTTGTACAAAAACGTGGACTTTCCAACTCAAAAATATGATTTTTTAACGAGAAAGGGTATTTTATGCCAAATAATTAATTATTTTAAAAAATATTTGACTTTTTCACTTTTAAACTTTAAGAGTAGGAAAAAGACAAAAATGAATGCAATATTTTCTTTTATAACTAACAAAATGGATTTTTTGGGCTCCAATTAGAATCCATGTTTATATGTATGTTTCAATTTATCTTAGACAAAGGTATTTATCTTACTAATATTATCAATCTTCCAGCACTTGCGAAACTCACAAAAAGTAAATTAAATATTGCTAACATTAAAAATAATCAAATAAGATAATTATAATATAACATTTAAATGAAACATGTGAAAAATAAAATTCGATGTTGAAGTAAGAAAATTAAATATCACTTAAGGCAGCGCCAATTTTTGGCCCGGCACTGGCCGTTTCTCACAAGCGGTGAAAATTTTGCTGGTTTATATATAAGGACCATTTCGACTGATATGCCCAGCGTTTGATATTAGGCGTTAGGAAATTGCTATATGTTATTATTGCTATAAATATATAAAAAATATAATAAATGTAATATAATATATATAATATATATAATATAATAATACAAATATATAAATTGTTATAAATTGCTAATTGTATATGTTAAGTTAGGTTATAGATTTAGGTTTGTGTGCGTTTAATAAGTGAATAATATGTTTCTCTTGTATTAACTGTGTGAACTTTGTGATGCAACTGGCTCAAGGTATATTCCTCGCAGGGCAATACTGTGACTTTTGCTTGTTGATGCGAGAGATTTCTAATTCGAAACTATCATTTTTGCTCCCAGAAGGGGCAAGGGTTACTGAAACGCAGTGTACAATGCGAGCTGTATCTAGCGCTCAATACAAAGTAGGGATTACTAGGTCACATTGTTAAATTATCACATATCCCCATTCGATTTGGATAGGAATTTACAATTTCACATAGTAAATCTGGCACTTAGATGCAGTGAGGTACATTAATTTCGCCCAAAGTGTAAGAATTACCCTGTGGTTGCACATAAGGCTCCGTTGCTGTGGCACAGAGTAATATTTCATCACTGTTTCGAGTATATCTTACAGCGTACTTTTTTCTGTGAATGCATATTGTGAATTGTGATAATACTAATTTATTGACATGATTCATTTTCCCGGGTAGCTGAGAATAACATTTAATGCAAAATAAAAAAACAAATGTTAAATTAATCATAATAAAGAGAATTTAAACTTCATTTTACAATATTTAAATAAGCGATCCCGGGCCAAGGTACAGAAATAAAATGTAGTATAGATTTGATATAATAGTGTTGAACTTAAAGTATACAAAAGTTTGGATTTTTGACAAAATCGAGTGCGCATCACGAGATACGTGATGAGAATGTGTTTGTTAAAGCCGAGGGAGCTTTAACAAAAGAGAATTCACAAACACCAGATAACAGTTGACGATGTGGGGAAAGTACAAAGACCGAGCACGCAGCGCGAGGTGAATACATTATCGAGCACGAAACCCATGAACCAAAAACCGCACGCACTAAAAATTGCGAGCCAAGTTAGATGCGTGAGAAGAATGTGCCCACGCAGCGGGCAGATTGTTTTTGGTCAAAGAGTTCAACAATTAAATTGACTGTATTGATTTAAATAATAGTCCAGGAATCTGGTATGAAAAAAGGTATTTTCACCGTATTAAGCAGGTAATGCGAGTTTTTTCTCGCTTAAACGATTTATTAAGGGGTTCTGATTAAAATTCCAAGTTTTCTAGAAATTACACCAGTGCATATCAGAAATAAGTTTGAAATTTAGTTTTTAGTTTATGAGTTTAGAGCAAAATTCTCATCCCCAACTTTAACCCTTTCCATTCGGAAAGCTCTGTATGTACCTGAAAATGTACTACGACCGTATTTTCGCATTTAGGTGGCATATATGCATTTGTAGTTCATTACAAGCTCACTTTTTTCTCATTTTTTGTTTAAAAAATAATTAATTGTTCAAATATTGTTCAAATAATAAGCTTCACTCTATCAAATGTAGGCATATTTAATGTATTTACTTTGTGAAAACCACTTACAGAATATCTGTTGTCGAAATTAAATTAAAAAAGATACAAATTAATTTGATTTACATTATTTATTTATTATTCATAAAAAATTGTATGCAAGGAATTAATTTTAAAATTTATTATTTTATGATAAGAATGCAAGAAATTGATAAACTAATCATCGCAGAGTAAACATAATAATGTAAGTTACATAATAATGTAAGTGATGAAGAAACTCATTAAATAATTGACTAATTGATTGACTGATAAATTACTGAGTGTCAAGAGATAGTCTACATCTAAAAAACTTGAAAATTGTTTTGTAAGATGAACTCTCTTCTGCACCACCCGGGAGGTAAAGTGTCAGTATATTGAAAATCTCACGTTTTCAGCTGCGCATGTACAAAAAAGGGCGGTGCTATTTAAAATTATATAAAATACTCTTGAAATATTACATTAATATTAACTTTTTTATGAAGTCAGGTATTTCTGTCATTCAATTTAATTTGGGTCTAAAAATAATAAAAAAGGTTTTTGTAATATTTATCTGTATGATTACACCGGCACACAAAAAAAATTGTCTGTACACCGGGCGCCACCTGCCTACAGGCATGTTTTTCGACCCGCTGAACACGAATTTCAAGTCAGTTAAGGCCGTCCAGCCTTCAATTTCGAGTAAATTGCAAAAAACCCCAAAAATAGCGAAAATTCGATGTTTTGGCAAAAAAAATTTTGAGATCTGAGACAAACATAATTTTCATGTATTCTAATCTGTTTAATACTAATTTCAATCGTACTTTAATCATAAACCGTTTTAAATCTGAAAAATTGTAAAAAATCATAAAAAATTGCAAAAATCGAAGAAAATTGGGATTATCTTGGTATACAAAATTTGTGGACCCGGATTAACGAAGATTTTCATGTAATTTAATCTGATTGATCTGATTCTTCAACAAATTTGGCCCATAGTCCCCTCAAACATTTATAAAATTTCAAAAAATGGATAAAATAGCAGAAAATTGCTGCCCACCGTCACCCCGAGGAGGTGCTCTGGTTGCAAGTACAAGCGATCATGCAATGAAATGAAGTTTGCACATCGAAGAAGTTGAAATCCCAACCACCGGAAAACAGTTTAAAAGTTGGAAAAATCATTCTTCTTACTCTGTTTATACGTCATTTTCATAGATTTTACAATTTTTTTGCATTTTCAGATTTTAGTCTTGTATTTTGTTAATAAAAAATACGAGAAATTTATTTAATTGTGTTTAAAAGATTTTTTTTTCAATTTTTTCAGCAGTTATTCATGATAAGAATATTAATTTAATAGTTATTAAAAAATATTTCCTTAAAGAGAGTCCAAGACATGAATTAGGGTATTACTAGTAGTACTAGGTATTACTAGTAGTAAAAGCATATATCGTGGATATTATTAAAAATTCTTTTCGGTCTTTCCATTGCAATCTAAAATATATTAATTTGTTTAATAATATTATGTTTTTGGACAGCTTTTTAAGTACATCGCTTAGGGGACGCTAACCAAGGGAGGGGGGGGGGCATCCGGGAAAGTCCGCCTACGCCCCCATGCTGGTCCGCCACTGTGTGTACATGAATGCGTGTAGGAATAATTTGCGACCAATAACTTTTAATTTTGTCTCCCCAGACCCCGTGCTTGGTATCCAAAATTATTTAGCATTAATACTTCAAGTACTCAGAACTATTGATTCAAATTGTAAGACTTACTATATCATAACGCATCAAATTTGAAGCTCCCTTCATTGCAACTGATGATACTGCAAGCCCATATACTAGCTTCTGGACACACACACACACACACACACACACACACACACACACACACACACACACACATAATTAAAATATTTGTCATAAGGACAACCGCAGGATTTCGCTGGGATCGGGTGCTAATCTGAAAATTTGCACCCGATCCCAGCGAAATCGCTGTAAAATTTCAGCCATAACCACGTCTCACTACTGTGAGATAGGCGGTTACAGTCTGTGACGTAATCAATACGAATGATCCCTTATTTCTTTTCATTCTCCTTGGCTATGATGTTTTTGTCAGCCAGTGCCGAAAATTCGATGACGAACATGGTTCGCTTTTGGAAGTCAAGGAGAACTATTTCAGGCCTCAAGTGTAGAACAGACACAATTGTCGAGAATATAAAGTTCCAATATATGCGGCACTTCTCATTATCTACATTTGACTCTGTTTCCCTAGAAGCGTTTAGCGGAGCGATATTATTATATATATTATTATATATTATAATAAAGCACTCTGAGTGCCGCATTATGCCGCATTCAGATTCTCCATAAAAGATACGTATAGTTTTATTCAAAAACATGTTTTCCATTCACGCCAGATGGCGCTGCTTTGGCGAAGAATAACATTGTTGCCTGTTCAAGAAATGCTCTTTCAAACAGAAATAAAAAAGACGTGTTGATTTTTTTCTGGAGAGCTATTAAATTGTAATAAATTTTTATTTTAGACAATCCTTTCACTTAATTGAAAAGAGGTTTATTGTAGAGTAGAAGAAATAGAAAGCTTAATTTTAGGTTTAAAACGCAAGTTTCTCTATTGACTCCAAGTATGTAAGCAGTCAATGAATTAACTACCTTAAGCGCTATCCAGGAACAACTACGTAGACATATTAGTTAGCTGTTCCCCTCAGGGTGCTTTTCTTGGTGTGTCTCCGTGCCTCTCACCATCGGGGTGCTTGTTTTTAGTGAGTCCCCTTTCCTCTCGCAATCGAGGTGCTTGTTTTCGATGAACATTTTACATTCAATTCTCAAAATGGTGTCATCCCACTTCGATGCACTTTTTAATCCATGCTTCGAAAGTTTGCACTTAACTGCGGAGTGTGTCTGACGTTATTTGGTTATAAGCAATCCTGATTCGCTGTTTTATGTTCTCCCCAGTTGTTGACTCTTCTTGATAAACTAGATTCTTTAAATCCTGCAAGAAGTAATCCGGTGGCGCAAGATCTAGCGATCTGGCAGGCCAATTAACCGAACATTCTCTGCCGATTCAGTGACCGTTGAATTTGCGATTCAGTGCTGTAATAATTTATCTTATGTCGATTAACCGTACCATGCTTCGTGAAAGACGACTCATCTGAGAACCACCAAAATCATAGAATCCATTACCATTTGTTTTAAGACAAGGGAAATACGTATTGTGCAATAAGTGTAGCGTATGCGAGTTGGTTCTAGGCCATGTTTCGTGCGCGCGTTCAGAAGGACCCAATATGATTTTCGCAGCGGCTGCGCGCTATATGAGAAAGTCAAAAGGACTTTGTAAGGAACTGGTTGGAGCGTTACAAAGAGGTAGGACACGTTGACGATTTGTCAGACAGGGGTAAGATGCGTGTAACCACGAAAAAGGAGGACATATGATTATCATTTCACTGTACCATCAATTTTGACCTTAAGGTTATATTTCAAGGTCAAATGAAGGTAAGAAGACCCTTTTCTTAAATGAGAAACTCTATTTTTGACTGGGGGTTTGAAAAGAGCTGGAAATTTTACGTCAAAAATGACCTGTTGAAAAACACTTTTTGTCATTTTTTACATTTCCAAAGTCACAAAAACCATTTTTTCACAATTTCCCATTTAGGAAAATGTTAGTTACTCCATTTGACCTTGAAAATTGACAACAAAGTCAAATTTGATGGTAGTCAAATGTCCCCCTCGTGCTGGTCAACCTTGGTCCGAACCATTTCTTCGCCGATGAAATATTTTATAGGATATTTGGCATTATAGTTTAAAATGAGTCAACATGTTCTTTATCGATTTTTTGGCGCTAGCTGACAAAAACAGCATGGCCAAGAAAAATGAAAAGAAAGAGAGGTTTAGAGACCTTATAAGGAGTTGCGACGATTGTACCCGGAATATTCTGTTAAATTAATCGTCCTTATCATCGGCGCTCTTAGAGGTGCCAAGCTTTCACTGGTTAACAGCCTGAAAAGCATCTCTGCATGTAAATAATATGCTAAAACACTTGCGGAGAAAATGTAGAAGGCGGTCGCCCTTGAGCCGCTCCGTCTCCTCAGGATGCACGAGACTTTTGCTGGAACCTCATATTGATTCCGTCACAGACTGGAACCACCTATCTCACGGTCGTAAAACTTGGCTGTGGCTAAAATTTTACCGTGATTTCGCTGGGATCAAGTGCAATTTTTCAGCTTAGCAATAGAATAGAGAATAGAGAAAATCAAATTTTGGAACCAGATGGCCTTGAATAATTTAAATTTATAGATGAAAAGCAAGGACTTAACTTTTCTTAGTACCAATTATATTCGGATCTGCCTATCCTTACGCGAAATTCCGCCATACTAGTCAGTGCCTTAATATTTAATAATATTACACTTACGAATATAATTGAGGAAAATCATTATTGTGAAGAATAAAGCGCCGATGACGATCTTCATTTTTACAAGTAGAGTCACTGATAAGGTAATTAAAATCGTTGACTGACAATTTATAAAAAATAATTTATGACTATATATACTAACACAGCTCCCATCACTGAGCTTTACTTATGCAATAAATTTGTGAGATAAGCGTTGAAGTAGGAAAATTCTCAAGGTTTAATGCCAGATGTCCGAGTTTGATAAGCTAAATATTTACTGTGCTTCGATTGGATTATGCAATATAGAGTGATTGTTTAACAATTAAAACAAATACGCAATGTTTAATTTACAGTTCTATATCTTAGCTGATAAAATAGTCGAAATAATAGGCCTTAGAATCTTAGCAACAAAAATAATGTTGATTTTTTAAAGTGTAAATAAAATGCTCTGGAAAGCCTTTAAATACAACAAAACAAAAATAGAATAAAAATGTACCCACGTTTCAAAAAAAAACTTGATGTATCATGACAACAGCCTGAAATAAGGCATTTTTTGGACTTTCTAGTAACGTTTTTAGACATGTATTTCCAATAAACGTTTTTAGGACTATCGAATGACGTATTTCTATTTACTTCTCAATGGGATGTGATCAAAATATAACAAAATAAGCATTCAACAGGGCTCATTTCCATCTGTGAAAGTAATGGACTGAAAATTTTTAACTCAAATGATTTGTAATTAAAAAGTAAAACAAGTTTAATATAAGAAAATTTTTCCACCAAATAACATACGTGCTGATGCTGTAATTATATTTTTGATGATGCAGGCATGACTTACGCGTTTCATAAACCAATTTTTAATTCTAAAAGTAGCCGATTAGAGGACAGAGAGGCGGACTATACTACCGAGCAATTGAAAATGTGCGCACAAATTTTTATCGAAATTCAGATAAGGTCTTTCGTACATTTGTTTTACTTCCCTTTACTCAAATGTGCATGAGAAAAATAAAAATTCACAATGAAAGGTAGTTTCATTTCAAGAAATAATTCATCGTATCAGCTTAAGAAATGCAAATAAGCGTCTATGAGAAACAACAGATTGCGCAAATGCGTATGTCATAGTCTCGCCTATAATTAATAACATAAACGGACTATAAATTTGTATATATGTTAAATCACACTATTTCAAAGTGGTTTGGTGATCAAAATGAATCCACACACAGAATCACATATTAAGTCACGTTAATTTTCTTTGGCACAACACACTCTTATAATATTTTAAGATCATTAGCGGGTCTAACACTTTTTGAGAACTAAAACTACATTATAGTTAAAAGAAGCAGAAAAATGTCCCAACAATAACTGATAGTCTTAACGTACCTTGTAAGCTAGCGGGTTTACTTGAGCTTCAAGGGCGTGATTTTCTCATATAACTTGTGGACTTGAATGACTTTCAATGCACTAAAATCACAGGAAAATAGAATGAATCGATGATTTTCTCAACAAAAAAAGTGACAACACACAACTCGTTGGTGTTCTTAAATGCGGTAAAACATATATAGTTGATTTTCTTAATTGCGGTATCAAAGAAATGGATTCTTTGTTCTCATTTGCGGTAAGAAAGAACTGGATTCTTTGTTCTTACTTGCGGTAAAAAAGAACTGGATTCTTTGTTCTCAATTACGGTAACAAATAACTGGATACTTTATTCTCATTTGGAAAAGCTCTTCGACATGAGTCGAGCTCAAAGAACGACGAGAAACTGAGGCCTGGTAAGGAAAAAGTCATCGTTCTCATGTCAAAACTGGCTTTGGTAGGGACCTTTTTAGTACTTAAGATCTTATATTAAGAAGTTTATCTTTGTTTTGTCTATACTTTAAGTGTTTACGAACATTCGGCGGATCGATCGAAGCAAAGCACAAAGAGGACTGGAGAAAAAGAGTACTTACAATATTCAAATATTATATCCTGATTTAACAATAAAATATCCGAAAATTCTCAACTTTGTTTATTTAAAAATACATAAATTACATGACTTTAAAAAATATGTAATTCAATGTTCTTCGAAGTGCAAAATATTTATTATCCTGTTTTATCAACAGTTGTATAAAACAGAGTGAATCTTTTCCCACATAATTTCCAGTAAAATTTTAAAGTCTTTATGGATTTCCTAAAAATGTATTATAATTTTGTTACGAAATACGGTGTCTCAATCATAGCCAAAATTATAGTGCAGGAAGCGTATCTGCAATTATATACCAAAATAATAAAAATGCGATTATTTTTACACAAAATCTAAAATTTTAAATTTCTTATGTATAAAGCATCCCGAGTCGAACTTTACACCCTACTTTGAAGTTGCAGCTCCTCATTAAAACCTGCTTTGACGTTATTTAGGCCCTACTTTGAATCTTTAGAGCATACAGTTTTATAACTCTTTTGACGCTTTTTAACCTCCCCTTCAATACAGGCCCTACTATGAATCTTTTTAGCCTACAATGTTCGAACTTCACGAAAATAAAGTTAAAATTACTTGTTACTTAGGTTAATTGGACTCATTGGTCATCTTAATGACTGAATGCACACTTAATTAACCAAAATATTTAATTCAAGATTTAACCTAATTGTAATTAATTATTTATATACCAAGTGATTTTTTTAACTTGAAACTTTCAAATATCTCGAAAAATAGGCACTCAATGAAAAAATGTTATCAATCAAAATTTAATCACTCTAAGGTGTATATACACTGATGTTAAGATCGGTTCCCCCACATCGCCCCCTGGGGTGGGGGTGGGGGCAAGTTCGAAATCTTAAATAGGAACCCCTATTTTTTTATTACATATTCAGATTCTTTGGATAAAAATGCGTATTCTTTGTCTCAAACATTTTTCTCGTTTCAAATTTTTTCATAGAGTGCCTAATTTCCGAGATATTTAAAAGTTTCAAGTTAAAAAAATTAGCCTGTATGATGAATACTTCTTTGCAATGCTCAATCACGGAAAAATATATTCTTCTAACTGAAAATGCTGAAAATTTGTGTGAAAATGATATTTATCATGAAAAATTAGATTAGATACACAAAAAGTTAAAGGAATAAAATATTTTTTTATCGCTAACAACAAGTACTATGATTGAAATAAAAGATCTGAAAAATCTATTGAAATATATATTTAATACTTATAATTAAATTGACCGATTGTTATTAAATTTTTATTATTTTATATTATTACTACTTATTACTAAACTATAACAACTGCGTGTTTCTGAAACATTCTCTTAGAGAAATGTTACTATATACGTGTCTACCACTTAATTTAGGAAGAAAAATCATTTCTTTCCGTGAGAAAATTTTTACTGTTTTAATTTTTGAATCATATTTGTTGGAGAATAAGAACAGGCAAACGTAAGAAAAATAATTGACTACTTATCTAGAATTTCGGGAAACGAGACAATTGGTTATAAAACTAGAACTTTTATTGTTAATATAAATTTATTTCCTGATGAATATTAGTTTGAATCTTGAACTAAATATTTGTATTTTTTAGTGTAATTGAATTACTTATGATTCTGAACAACTTTTTTTAAATCTTTGCTTAATAAGGAGATAAAAAGATATTGTTATTGGAATAGAAAAGTTTGGCATTGTATTTGTTTAAGCAATAAATATCACAGAATCGAATTTAAATATATAGCCTTAAGTTCTTTTAAAGAGTAAAACGTAGAATACTTCTAAAAAACAGACCAAATTTGTATTAAACTCTTCAAAAATGTTTTCAAATATTTAACGACACAGAAAGTTTAAAAAATCAATTATTCAAGTAATTGTTACAGATATAAAAAGATTTTGTACCTTGAAATATTGGACAAGTGTCCAATATTAGGGTGTTAGGCGTTTGGTAAATACTCAGTGCGTGATTGCGATCTCGGGCTCGTTTTTTAGTACATGCGGATTTTTCAGTGCACTGTTCTTTAGCGTAATAATAAAAAATGCTATTAATAATATGTCTAAAAAATAATTTCGAATATCCTTGATATTTATCACACCATATTGGTGTGATATTATAGAGAACCAGCTTTGATACCACAAGTCCTACATGTAGAAGTATAAGCTTTAAAAAGGGGTACCTAACTTTCGACTCGGGAAACGTTTTCTTTTCTCAAAGCTGGTAAAAATACATGTGTAGTACGTTGAAATAAACTTACGATGCCAGCGGTATACTCATTTTCATATACGGCTATGTACACTGAGAGAATTTTCTGGAAGTGGGAACGTGGTTATGCATAGTTAAAAATGTCATTAAGAACGTTATATAGTTGTATCGAGAAATGTCTTACCCGTTTAGGCACCTGGGTTGTGTAATTACGATGACCAGATTTCCAACGTTGCATCCACGAATCTCTCAAGTACTATATTTTGCCGCGTCAATTAGTGAAAACTAATTTTTTTCATTTGTTGCTAAAATTAAAATAATTGAAAATGAAACGTTTATAATTGTTATCAAAATAATCAATCAATCTAACGCATTTTAAACGTGGGATTTCAAAATTTATTGCACACAGTAAGCTCGAAGATATTTGATTTTATTCTACGCAATTCCCTAGCTTTTTTGGTTTATACTCAAAATCATAGAATGTTTCTCTCTATTGAGGGTAGAATGTCGATCACCGATCGATTCACAAGGCAATCCAGAAAAAATGAAAATAGCATTATGATGAAGAGTATTGAGAGAAATACAAAATTGACTCAAACACGAGTTTAAATATTCTTACCTGCCCTTTATTACGTTGAAAACGTTGAAAGAAAACATCCAACCCAAGTTGACGCGAGCATACTTGACAGCTGACACAAGCTTCGTTTATTCCTCGTCGTAGCGACTACATCATTCGAGTAGGAGGAACGTCGAGTCCCTTAGGCCCACAACGCAGTCATAAAGTTAAGGACATTTTTAACTACGTCTACTAGATACTGAAACCAGAAACTCAAAATATGAGACACGTGACTAGTAGTCACTTTATAGCAGCAAAGATTCTAGTAAAATCAAGCAGACTTTCTTGTGCTCACAGCTCATTTTTTCTCAACTACATTTTATCTCGTCATGAGAGCTAGGGGCTATTTTTCTCAGTGTACTATTATAAGCATATAATTCTCCTACACCGAAAAAACGATATTCTAATATTCAGAGCGTCATATTCTTACAGGTATATTCTAACCAAAGGGAGAAACAATTCTTAAAATGAGAATATTATTGGGGAAGAAGAAATGCGCAAAGGAAAAGAGGGCTTGCTCTATTCAATAATTTATTTTAATGTTTCGTGCACCTAATGTACACATTCCACTCTACAGTCTGAGCGACGGATGACCTTGTGATAGTCAGGTCGAAGACTGCTATGGACCCAGTATAGTTGGTTATCTAACAGAAGATGTTTTATGTGAATATATTTCATTAATTACTAAAAACTAGCCGTTTTTTTAAAATTATAAAATAATTTTTATTTGAAAAACATAATTGCAAGTTGTTGTGCTTACTTACACTTTGAGTATATTTAGCAAGTATATTAGCACATTTTAAACTAAATAAAACTTACAATTACATAATATTTCATGAAAATATAACATAATTCATTAAGGTAAACAACAAAGTTGAAATTAAATAGATTTGTGAATTTCCAACTTTAAGTGTTTGTAAATTAAAGGTTCCTGCTATTATATTCGCGAAAAGCTTTATGTAAATTTTCTGCATACTTCAGATGTGTCTTTTTCACTTTATACTTAATCCACATTTTTTTAAAGTTTGCATGAGCTGATTGCATAGCTTGCTCCGAGTAGAACCCCAATCCTTTTTTTTCACAAAAATCTTTAATATGAAAAAAAACGGCGTGAAATTTCGGAGTTACTTTTATCTCTAAATCGAAATCACCTTTTTTTAAAACAACGATCTTGTCAAGGTAATTTGATTTTAAATCATTTAAAAACAAGAATATGCAACCTCTTTATATGCGTCAAAACATGTAACAAATTGCATACAAGAAAAATTACAGGTTGTTGTGTAAATTTCACAAATGTAGCTCGGGCGGTGCAATCAAGTCAATAATTCGCTTTTTTTCGTCTCATGAAATTATCGGTAAATTGCAACAATTTTTAAAATTTTTACAATCTTCTTTTTTAGCTCCGTATGCTTTCCAAACTTCAACATTTTCATTAAAACTCGCAATTGTTCCTAACACGCCTATAGCGTCTAAGAAATATTTATGAATGGTACACCATGTGCACGGGTACGAACAGCTGTGAGACATCAGACGAATCAATATATTCAATAATTTTAGATCCGCTGAAACGTTACCTTCGAAATCCTTTACAATAAGTAAGTCCCACAAAATTGATAGATAATGTTATTTTTAAACAACCTCCATCGCGATCTGCGCCGATTTTAATGTACGCTTTTTCTACTTCACGAGATTCCTTAACATCATCGGTTAGTTTCTGAATATTTTTATAATTTTTAAAGCTTTGATTTTGTCTTTTAGATTAGGTTCAAAAATTTTTCTTTTTTTCTTTGCACTTCGAAGTGATTTAGCGATTCCTAAAGTTTTGTTAGTTGACAAACCAAAATTAGTACTAATTTTCGATACATTTTTAGCGGATATCACGCGATATTCAAATTCTTTTTTGTTTAGTTAAACACTAACAGCCATTGGTCTACCTTGTTCTCTTGATAACTATATGGAATCATTATTTTGACGCGTTTTTCTCTTTACATAACAAGCACAATTTTAAACGACAATCACTGTGCTACATCGCACGCGATTTGATTGGACGTTCCTCCTCAGATGTCAAAACGTTGTCGCAAAACTCCTTGAAGCGGATAATATTATGAGTATCTTGTCTCAACTCCAGTGTTTCCGGAATATTGTATACCTCTCTCTAAAAAGTCTCTACGTTGTTACGCTTGTGTGAGTTTTTGACAGAAACAGAGGGAACCTGGACAGGTCCGATCGACCAGCAAGAAACTTTTTATTCTCCATGATCCATCTCTCCCTCTTTTGTCAACAACCATCTCTCCCTATTTTGTCCTATTTTTGTTGGATTGTCAGCAGATTTGAATTTTTCAGTCTGTGATTGAACTTTCTCAGTTCTTGGGCGAACTTTTGAACCTTTTCTGTAAACTTTCTACCAGATGTTATGTAGTTAATCACATACTGAACAATTTCCCGTCAGATCTTCTTGTTCAGATGATGCAAGCGTTTTTTGGCCCTTTGATCCATCATCGGTTTCAGCCTTCAGCTTAAATCAGCTAAAGCTCTCGGAGCAGCATAAACTGAACAATTGAAAGTCTTCGCCCTGAAATCAGTTTCGTTTCTCAGAAGGTGCCTGCTTTCCGCGATTTATTTCAATATCGCTTCCTCATAATCGTATGTAGCTTCTTCAAGTAGAGGTTTGGGGAAGCGCTGTGCGAACATGCATAGTTTCCAACAGGCAGTCACGTTAATTTCGCAACGGCTGATGCAAAACGTGCTAAAGCTCTCGGATTTTCTGGCACCACAAAGTGTACATACGCGTCATAAGGCCTCCGTGAACATTGTTAATATTGGCATCGTAGCAGCCTAGCAAGTCATCTTTGAGTTGTTTCGTCTACTGACTCTGGACATTTCGCCGGTTCGCCGTCGTGTTTCCATCCAAAATATTTTCAGCACCCCGAACTCTAGGGTGATCGGCATTGTTCGCCGACTAATTGTCGGATGATCTGCGCGTTCTATTGTTTTGAAATGCACTTACTACAACTATGTTTGGTGGTATCAGTGTTGTTCCCACGAGAAGCTAGGGAAAAGGTTTTGTCCGTCGTTCTAGAGCCCCGCATGAAAGGATAAGGCTGCATAATCTGAGATGTTGCCAGGTATCCCAAAGTAACTGTTTAAGAAACCTTGCCCAGGTTTACGCCTCCGCTTAAGGTTTATTCCTTCGGGACCATCTCTGGACACTATTGTTTGGCACTAAGAATGCTTTTTTACCATCTCTACCACTTTTAAAGCGTTAACCTTAATATCGCTCCGCTAAAAGCTCCTAGAGAAATCGAGTCAATTGTCGAGAATGAGAAGTGCAGCAGGAATATAAAGCAGGACCTTTATATTCTCGACAACTGTTTCTTTGCAAACTCGAGGCCTGACATAGTTCTCCTTGAGTTCGAGAAGTGAACCACGTTCGTTATCGAATTTTCGACACCACCTGACAAAAGCGTCATAGCCAATAAAAAAAAAAATATAGGTATGGAGACCTTATAAGAGAGTTCTGACCATTGTACCCGGAGTATTCTGTTAAATTAATGGTCCTTATCATCGGAGCTCTAAGAGGTGCCAAGCTTTAACTGATTATTTTCCAGAAAAGCATCCCTGCGGGAAAAATGCAGAAGGCGGTCGTCCTTGGGTAGCACCCTATCCTTAGGGTTCATGAGACTTTTGCCGGATCATCTTATTGATTCCGTCACAGACCCTAACCATCTATCTCACGGTCGTGAGACGTGGTTAAGGCTGAAATTTTACCGCGATTTCTCTGGGATCAGGTGCAATTTTTCAGATTAGCACACGTTCCCGACGAAATCCTGCGATTGTCCTTATGACAAACTTCAAACATATATGTATGTGTGTGTCCAAAAAACGTAGGAAACAATTTTTCAACCTTTCAAACTATCTAAACTGTCAAACTGTCACAACTGTCAAACTGTCTACTAAAAATTAAGTTTCATATCCTCCCGAGCATCCACTCCATCCTCATGATGTTCCTCTTTAGCCTCCGAATCGCTGATTCCGAGAATCATCGTGTCCAGGTCCGCCGACTTCTGCGGATCAGCTGGTTCGTCCTACTGATCCTCTACATGTTTCTGAAAGTGGGGGGAATGATACCGACCCATCAATCTTCCTTCTGGCGATGCAAGTTTGTAAATTCTGGTTGAGATTACCACTGCCACTGGCGTCCCGTTGGACGCAGAATGTTAGGTTGATCACATAGCCCTACGAATCATCTTTCTCGTTTTACATTTCTGGTTCAAGAATATTCGAGTATAGGGTAAACCTTGTCATCGTTTACCAACAACCCGTATTTATTCACCTTGATTCCCACTAACTTGACTTACATTTAAAAGTAAAAGTTTAAAAGCAAGTTTAAAAGTAAAAGTAAAAGTTACGTTCAAAAATTGCTTAGCTCACTTGTGTTAGCTGAGCGTCAGACCTGGTTCATTCAAGCGTCTAATGGTATGCTTTAACCAATACAAATGCTCATCAAAAGTTTAAGCGACAACGATTACGTCGTCCAGATAAGAAAAGACGTGTTGCCTTATATCCTTGTTGATGACCTTGTCTATCAACTGTTGAAAGTTTTCTGGAGCCCTCGTGAGACTAAAAGCCATGCGTTTAAATTAATACAGCCCTTTACCTGGTATAGCAAAAGCCATGATAGGCTTACTATCTTCAAATATAGAGATTTAGTGGTAAGCCTTGTTCAAATCTAGGGGTGAGATTTATTGAGCGGAATTTAAGTGTTCTAGGATTTCCGCCACCAATGAAATCGGATACGCATCGTTCTTCGACATCACACTAACCCGTCGAAAATCAATACACTCGCTACTTGAGGGCTCAATTAAATCCTGCTCAATTAAGAGGTTCGCTTTTTCAATTAACGCGTCACACACTTTAGATGACATACGATGATTCCTGTTACGAATCGAAAGCACATTTTATGATTTGCTCGTCAGACAACCACAACTGCCTATCACTCAAATCTAAAACGAAACTTAACTTTTCGGCAAAATGCATACCTGGTACATAAGTATCAGGTAGCCCAGGTATGATTTTTAAATTAATTTAATGGGTGGTTCCTGAGAAAGTAGCCAGCAAACGACACGCCTTGCGATTGGCAGACTCAATAGTGCCATTAGTCATCGTGTCGGAGCCGGCCTTTGAAAGATCGATCTTATAAACAACCGAACCAAGTATCTGTAACCATGCTGATCCTACATAAGGTTTTGATGAAACCGTGTCTGCCAATGAATGGATTTGAGGACCCTTTATCTCTATACTGACATATGATCTATAGTTGATACTAATCTCTGATCGACGATCAGTTGTAGTTTCAGAAAAATTTTTACTTAGTAGCCACTTCGAGGGGGAGGTCTCCCTCCCCGCTTTAAGAGTTAAAGCTGATTGATTGAAGTTCACTTCAATTTGATTTGCCGACGATATTTTTTGCAAATTTCAAGTTAAGTTTCAGATGACAGTTAAACGTTCTTAGGGTAAAATTATGTCTATAGTTTCGCATGTCTCGCCCGTGGATGGAACACTCAGACAGTATGTGTTTTATAGGTACCCAGCGTGTACGTGACACGCTCTAAACTTACCCCTGAGAATCTTTTGACATAAAATGCGGTAGGCGGAAATGACACCGTCCCGCCATGCGAAAATGAAACCCTCTGTATCTCAATAAAGCTCTGATGATCCAATGTCTGCTCCATCGACGAGGACTGTTTTTCTACATTTCTGTAAAATTTTCCGTGCATTTTCTTGTCGAATAGCTGTGGACAGAGTTTGTCAATCTATACTTTCTTTACTTCGGCTTTTAAAAGTAAAGCATCTAGATCAACTAATGCATTTTCTTCACTTATGATTTTAAAATTCACGCCATGGGTCTTGAGCTGTAATTAAAATAATTTGGTTATAAGCACACTGGAGATTCAGAAGTCCGCGTCCATCATGACGGCGATGATATGTATAATCGGGTAACAACCAAATTAATCAGCAAGCTCTTATCCATATGCATGATCTTACGTGTCCATTGATACCAATCAGTGGAACAGATCCGGGGCGGCAAAGCATGCGAGCCGCAGATACCCTGTTCAACGCTGACAGATTTGAAGACCGCATGCGTCGAAAAAGATGCTTGTATCTGATTCACAGAGACCTCTTCACTAATTGTTTGTCCAGAATGCGGCTGTGAGGCACGCCCAGTAATGTATAGGTTTAAATTAATTTTGCCAATGTTCTCCAATACAAAGGCTATCCCAAACTTTCCTTATGTATTTCTTGATGACATTAGATCACTCTGCAGTTTTCTTTTACCACAGGCTTAGATAGATCTTAAACTCTTCCATATAAAATTCATGAGTCACTTTATGCTCGTGAAATTAGTATCGCCACGGAGATATCCATAAGCATTTCATTATTATTATTTTATTATTACACCATTAAGCCGTTTCCCTTTCGGGGTAGGCGTGACTTACTCGGTAGGGAGGGGAGTAGTGTGAGGA
>JAAAKG020049472.1:0-18464 GCA_010014905.2 Druon quercuslanigerum
AATCAAGCTCATATCCATATTAGTCCGCTTGTAATCTAGAACAATCCACTTGCAATCTGGTAAATCCACTTGTAATCTGCAGTAATTTGATGTATTCGGAGTATTCCACTTATTTGTCAGCCTAATCCACTTGTAATCCAAACTAAATAACTTGTAATCTCGAAGAATCGACTTGATCGAGAGTAATCGTCTTGTAATCCACAGTAATTTAACGCATTTCCCTCTTAATCCACTATCATATCATAGCATATCAGAATAATCCACGTATACTCGGGAGGAATCCTGTTGTAATCCAGTGCAATTCTGTGCGTATCCGTGGTATCCCACTTGTAATCTACCTTAACTCAAGTCATTCAGAGTAACCTACTTGTGAGTCATGGTAATCCAGTTGTAATCCGAAGTAAATATTTTCTTTTTCAGAGTAATCCACTTGCAATTCAGAATAATATGCTTGTAATCCAGAGTAATCTAATTATAAATATAACTATAATCTAATCTTAATTATAATTATAATCTAATTATAATGTTAAATTCACTTTTAATATGCAGTAATTTAAGAAGGAATTCGGAGTATTCCACTTATTTGTTAGCCTAATCTACTTGTAATCCGAACTAAATAACTTGTAATCTAGAATAATCCACTTATACTTTAGAGGAATTCTATTGTAATCTAGAGTAATTCAGTGCATATCCGTGGTATTCCACTTGGAATTGAGAACAATCCACTTGTAATCCACCATAATTCAAGGAATTCAGAGTAAGCTACTTGTAAGTCAGCGTAATCCAGTTGTAATCCGGGATAAATATAATCTTTTGCTATTTAATCTACTTTTAATCCAGAGTAATTCACTAAAAATATAGAGTGACCATCTTTCAATGCAGAATAGTCCTGTGATAATTCAGAGAATTCCTGTTCTGATCCAGAATAGTCCATTTGTAATCCAGAATAATATACTTGTAATCCATAGGAATCTGCGCGTATTTATGAGGAATTCGGAGTATTACACTTATAAGTCAGCTTAATCCGTTGTAATCCAAACTAAATAACTTTTAATCTCGAATAATCCACTTATAATCGAGAGTAATCATCTTGTAATCTAGTGTAATTCAGTGCATATCCGTGGTATTCCACTTGGAATTTAGAACATTCCACTTGTAATAGCCCATTATTCAAGTCATTCAGAGTGTCCTACTTGTGAGTCAACGTGATCCAGTTGTAACCCGAAGTAAATATCTTCTTTTCCAGAGTAATTCACTCGAAATTTAGAGTAATTATTCACCCGCAATATAAAGTAACGATCTTTAAATGCAGAATAATCCACTTTTAATTCAGAGAATTACTGTTTTGATCCAGAATAATCTACTTGTAATCCAGAATAATAGACTTGTAATCCAGAGTAATGCGTTGTAATTCAGTGTAATCTACACCTAATCCAGAGTAATCTACGCGTTATTCAACGTAATGAAGTTCAAGTCGAGAATAATCAAGCTCATATCCATATTAGTCCACTTGCAAACTATAATCTATGTGAAATATATTAAATCCACTTGTAATATGCAGTAATTTGAGAAGGAATGCGGAGTATTCCACTTATTTGTCAGCTCAATCCACTTTTAATCCCTAATAATCCACTTATAATCGAGAGTTGTACTATTGTAATCCAGAGTAAGTCAGCGCCCATCCGTCTTAATCCACCTTGAATGTAGAACAATCCACTTGTAATCTACCACAATTCAAGTAATTCAGAGTAACCTACATGTGAGTCATGGTAATCCACTTGTAATCCAAAGTAAATATCTTCTTTACCAGAGTAATCCAATCGCAATTTAGAGTAATTAACTCACAATACAGAGTAACTATCTTTCAATGCAGAATAATCCTCTTGTAATTCAAAGATTTCCTTTTCTGATTCAGAAAAGTCCACTTCTAATCCAGAATCATCTACTTGTAATCCAGGATAATGCACATGTAATCTATAGTAATCCACTTGAAATCCATAGTTACCTACGTTTAATCCAACATAATCAAGTCCTAATCGAGAAAAATCAAGCTCATATCCATATTAGTCCGCTTGTAATCTAGAACAATCCACTTGCAATCTGGTAAATCCACTTTTAATATGCAATCGACTTGATCGAGAGTAATCGTCTTGTAATCCAGAGTAATTTAACGCATATCCCTCTTAATCCACTATCATATCATAGCATATCCGAATAATCCATGTATAATCGAGAGGAATTCTGTTGTAATCCAGTGTAATTCTGTGCATATCCGTGGTATTCCACTTGTAATCTACCATAATCAAAGTCATTCAGAGTAACCAAATTTTAAGCCAAGGTAATTCAGTTGTAATCCGAAGTAAATATTTTCTTTTTCCAGAGTAATCCACTTGCAATTCAGCATAATATACTTGTAATCCAGAGTAATGCGTTGTAATTCAGTGTAATCTACTTGTAATCCAGAGGATTCTACGTGTCATTCAACGTAATTACGTTCAAAACGAAAATAATCAAGCTTATATTCATATTAGTCCATTTGTAATCTAGAACAGTCTACTTGCAATCTGTTAAATCCACTTGTAATCTGCAGTAATTTGAGGAATTTGGACTAATTCACTTATACGTCAGCCTAATCCACTTGTAATCCAATCTAAGTTACTTGTAATCTCGAATAATACACTTATAGTCGATTAGGAATCCTATTGTAATCCAGATTAATTCAGTGAATATCCGTGGTATTCCATTTGGAATTTAGAACAATCCACTTGTAATTCACTAAAATTCAAGGCATTCAGAGTAAGCTACTTGTAAGTCTGCGTAATCCAATTAGAATCCGAGATAAATATATTATTTTTCCATTTAATCCACTTGTAATCCAGAATAATGCGTTCTAATTTAGTGTAATCTACTTATAATCCAGAAAAATCCACTTCCACTCCGAAAAATTCACTTTTAGCGTGCAATAATATAAGTAATTCGGAGTAATCCACTTATAAGTCAGCGTAATGCAGTCGTAATCCGAACTTATTCACTTGTCATTCCGAACAATCCCCTTGTAATCCAAAGTAATTCATCGTTTATCGTTCATAATCCACTTTCTATGCAGAACAATCCACTTGGAATCCAGCATAATCTGCTTATAATCCAGAGCAATCCGTTTTAATCGATTGCAATCCATATATAACCGAGATTAATTAAACTCATGTAAATTTTACTTCACTAGTAATCCAGAACAATGCACTTGTAATTTTACACAATTCACTTGTAATGCGAAATAATTCAAGTATTTTAAGATAATCCACTTGTAAATCAATGTAATCGAGTTGTAATCCGCGCTAAATCTTTTGTAATCGGGGGTATTCCACTCGTAATCCACACTACTGTAATTTAAATCCAGAACATTGTTATTGTAATCCAGAGAATTATTTTTGAAATTCAGGGTGTCCACTTGTAATCCACAACTATGTACTTGTAATCCAGACTAACTTTCAATATATTGCAATTCACTTGTAATAAACAAAATTTAATTGTAATCTACGGTTATCCACTTGTAATCTGCAGTAATTCGAATAGTTCCGAGTAATCCACTTGTAATCCATGATCATCATATTGTAATCAAGCTTAGCAGAAGTGTATTAATCCAAGTAATAGGCTCGTAATCCAGGTCCCATCTGGATTGATCCTGCTAAATCCGCCATAATCAATTTGTAATCCAGAGGAATCCACTTGTATTTCAGTACAAATTAAAAATATAAAGTATAAATTAAAAATGTAACTATTGCATTTTCAGTAAAAAATTCAATTATCCGGGTAAGAGCTGAAATACTTTTAAAAAAAATCTATTTCTTAGTAGAAGAGTCTTGATTATAGTTAAAAATGATTTTTTTAAATACTAAACCATATTCTTGAAAATTCGTTTATTTAGTTAAATTTTTTTTAAATGAAAATGTAAATATTGCATCCTGTTTTTTGTTAACAATTATTTTTTCTAACTAGAAAATTAATCTTTTTGTGTGAAAATTTGTCTTTTTAATTGGAAATTGAAATATTTTTGTGAAAAATTTTAACTATCTTGTTGCAAAATATCTTTTTGTTAAAAACTAATTTGTTTAACTAAAAATTAAAAATTTCTGTTTTTGATTGCAATTTCTTTTTCGGTTGAAAATTAAAGTATTTGGATGAAAATGCAAGAAGTACTTTGTTACAAAATCTACTTTTTTAGTAGAAAATTGATGTTCTTGGTAGAAAAGAAAATTAACTGCCTGGTGGAAAATTGAACTACTTTGTTAAAAATTCATTTTTTCGTTGGAAACACATAAATCTAGTTAAAAAATCATCTGCTTGGATATAAATTTAACTATTTTGTTAAAAAATAGTCTTTTCTATGTTTTTGGAAATTTTCTTTTCAAACCTAAATTTTATATTTGTCTTCAAAATTCATCATTTTAGCTGAAAACTCATTTGATGTTAAAATTGGAACTATTTTATATTAAAATTTTTGTTTTTTGCTAAAAAAAACGCAGTCAATTTTGTAGAAGATTGATCTATTTGGATGACCATTATTTTTTTTTTAATTCAAATATTTTCATGAAAATTCACATTTTTTGTTAAAAAATCAACTAGTTGGTTAAAGTACACAAACTGTCTTAAAAATCTATCTTTTTGGGTATAAAATTATTATTCTTGGTTAAAAATGTACTTTCGTGGTTGAAAATTTAACTATTATATATGATTAATAATTAATTTCTTTTGTTGAAAATTAAACAATTCGATAAAAAAGTTTTCTTTTTGGTTGAAAAGTCAAATGTTTTGTTGAAAAATTCGTGTATTTGGTTGAAAGTTTTTGGAAAGTAATTTTTTAGGGTTGAAGAATCAACTTTTTTTAAATGATAATTCGGTTTTTTTGTTAAAGAAATTCAATTAATTTGGTAGAAAATTCCACAATTTTTTCATAATTAATTTTTTTTCCTGAATTCATGTATTTTGTTGAAAATTAGACTTTTCCGGTAGAAAATTATTCTTTCTGGTTAAAAATTCATATTTTGTGTTGAAAATGCAACAGTTTGATTAAAAATCATTTAAATTTGTTGAAAATTAATCAAATTTGTAATAAAGTATCCTTATTGGTTTAAAACTCAACTGTTATGTTAAAATTTTTTTTTTCACTTTAACTGTTACTTGTTGAAAAGAAAAATTTGTTTTTGTTGAAATATCCACTATTAAATTTTTTGTTAAGAAATCTTCGAATCAGATTACAACATAATCTTCTTTGTAGAAAATAAAAAAATTTTGTTACCTGAACTTAATGTCAATTTTGGGACTGAGCGTGACATTAAATCCAGAGTCTCGGAACTATTTTGTCTCTCTCCTGTTGTTTCTCTTTCTTCTTTCTCCCTCTCTTTTGTGACGCTTGAGTGAGCACAACGCATCCTCTCGCAGCACCTCTTACTCATCCCCAACGCGCGCCGTCAATTCTCGGAAACATTAAATCCAGGAACACAATATCCAGCTTTTTCTGTATTTCGTTCAAAATTTATAAAAAATTTTAAATATCTTTTTTTTATAACACTAATTCTTCTTTTTGAAAATGTACCTCTTTGTTTCAATTTGCGTCTATTTATTTAAAAATTCGCATGAGTCTAGTGTACGCGGAATAATCCACCATAATTTTTATATAATTAAAAAAAATCCTATATAATCCGGAGTAAAATTTGGTAATCCAGAGTAATTATTTACGTAGAAGTAATCCAGAATGCTCCAGGGTAATCTACTTCCGCTGGACTGGATTTTGAAGAGTTGTTTTATCCTCGGTCGGCTCTAACAATCCGGAAAATTACATGACATTTCGTGAAATGTGCCATACTCACTGAACAGCTCGGCAAAGGGGTCGACAGAAAAATATCGTTACAAAGGATCGTAAAGTTCAGGTCTTTCATTTGAGTGGAGGTCGCGACTAGCGGTGTTTTCAACGACCCACCAACGAGAAGCAACCGGTTTTCTTTGCAGCTACTAACGTCATAATTCCTCCTTGCAAATTTTAAGATAGAACGATAGGTGGACTTCTTTTTAGGCAACAATGGCAAGCAGACAATTACACTAAAAAAAAAAAGTTCAATCCACAAAAAATTTTTCTTGGATATAAATGAAAATTTGGTTGAATTAAACTTTTGGATGATTCAACTAAATATTTCATTGACCCATCCAAATTTTTGTTTAAGAATCCAAATATTGCATCTACCAAAATATTTAGTCAGGAGAACCAAAACGTTTCATTGGGTCAAGAAAATATGTTGTTCTCCACATAATAACCACAAAATTGTGTTGATTTGTGCGTTAGGGTGGTCTAGAATTTTTTTTCAAACTCTAATGCATATCGCCCGGAAATTTAATTCACAAAAAAGTAAATTCACTTTTTTGTTTAAAAATAAATATATATTTAGAGGTAGTGAAAACCCCATAATGTTTAACACGTCTTTTCCATAAGAAAAAAGACATTTTTGTAAATTTAATTCAGAATCGTCAATATTATCTGAATCGAGTTAAAGCTTAAAATTTCTCTTAATAATTACCTATGGTATCCATAAGTCTGTTTTATAATAAAAAAAAACCCCATACGTGAAAAAATTGGGGTTGCGAGTTTTTGTTGCTTATTATGACTCTTTTGCAGTTTTTTAAATGCAAATTGCTCCTAATACATAAAATACCCCTTTATAGTAATAATCAGATGTTTATTCAAATTGTTTAAACAGTTTATTATTGCTTTTAGCCATTTTGTTCTAGAATAGAGAAAGAAAGTTGCGGTTTTATTTAAATTTCTCCACTTTGTGTCCAATTATCAAATAGAGTGAGAAAATACCTAATGTTAATAAACATAATTGTTTAAACAATTTATTATTATTCTGTATAGTATTCTCTTAGAATAATACTAGAAAATTGCAGTTTTTTTTAATTGTCCACTTTTCTAAATTTTTAAGTAGAATGAGGTAAATAATGAATTGAAGTTACCAGCGTTATTAGAACAAAAATTTATTATTAATATTAATTATTATTATTATTATTATTGTTAAGAATAATAAATTTGGCTAGTGCTAGAAATTTACGGTTTTTTCTGAAATTTACCACTATCTGTCTACTTTTCACTTCAGATGAGTTAATAATTATTTCTATTTAGCAAAAATAATGATTTAAACAGATTATTATTGTTTATTACTATTTTCTTCTTTATTAATGCTGTATATATTTGCGCTTTCTTCTGAAATGTTTAACTTTAAACACTTTTACTTGGTAAAGTAATAAATAATGAAAGTGAACAAACATAGTTGTTTATATAATTTATAATTGTTTATAACTATCTTTTCTTAGATAAATGCTAAAAACTCGCAGTTTTTTGTGGAATCTTCAGTTTTGCTTTGGCTTTTTACTTATGAACAAATAATGAGTGAACGTCAACGAAAATAATTTTAAAAATAGTATTATATTTATTTAAGAGAATTAATTTTGCTCTTTTGCCAGTATTAAAAAATATATATTTTAACAAAAAAGATAAAGTCAAAAAGAAAAATATAGAATCACACATATTTTTATTTGAGCCCCACCGCCAATCCAGCAAAATATATCCGTAAAAAAGAAAGTCATTGTTCAAAATACTCTATAGCGCTTATTTAAGAGAAGATAGTTATAAACAATCATAATCTGTTTAAAACATTAATTTTGCTTAATATAATTAATTATTAAGTTATTCCCAGTGAAAAATGTAGAAAAAGTTAAAAATTCTGAATATTGTTAGGAATAATAATTTGTTTAAACAATTGTTTTTGTTATCTTGAATTATTTATTACTTTACTCTAATTAAAAAGTAGACAAGAAAAGTTAAAAATTTAAAAAAAAACTACAACTATCTAGTATTTATATAGAAGAAGATAGCTATAAACAATAATAATTTATTTAAACAATAATTTTTGCCATATTGAATTAAATCTGAACTCACACCAAGTAAAAATTCGATAAAAAGATAAAAATTTGAGAAAAAACCACAATTTCTCTCATTATTCAAAGATAATATTATAAACAATAAGAATAATTTTTTTTAAAACAGTTTTGAATTTCAAATCTTTTCTGATGCAATTGTTTAAACAGAAAAACATGTAGTCTGAAATATTTTTAATTTTGAGATCTTCCGATTTCAAATTATCCAAGTTAAAACGCTTTTATTTATAAATGATACAAGTTTAATTCCTTTTCATCCCATTCAAAATATTTTCTTTTTTACAAAATTTGACTTATTCTAAAGTTGTTTGATTTCGTCTATTTTCAAATAAAAATTGTTTATGTTTTATAAATTTTCAAACGCTTTCAGTTCGAAATTATTGACCGACTGGGACGAAAAAATCTGAAAAAAAGCTTATAAGATTTCTAAGTGAGTTTTCGAGCCTGATTTTTTAAATTTGGCTTTCAATTTTTTTTATTAATAAACAAATATGACAAAAAAATAGTCATTTTTCTATTTGACGTCCATAATTTAACACTTTTTAAAGTTATATTGCAAGAAATTTAGATAAAAACAATAAATTGATGATAAAATTTATTTTTAAGATTATTATCGTTAATAATATAAATATTAATGCAAACATATAATAATAAAAAATAAATAAATTTTAGGATGTTTTTAATCAAATTTAATAAACAAATGCATAGATTAGGAATTTTTCCAAAAAATTCTTTTTTATGACAACTTTTCGAATTAGGAACTTTATGATAATTTCAGAAGAAAGTCATAATTAATTGATCAATGCTATGACTTTTTAAAACAATTTTAATAAATAAATGCATTATAGAGACATCTGTTTACAAAAAACATAAGATTAATAAACAAAATATGAATTTTTTCAGAATTATCAAAAGTTTGCAATTAAAAAAATTGGCATTGAGAAAAACTAATTTTTCGAACGACAAATGGCTGATTAATGCATTTTTAGGATATAATATTAAGAAACTTACTTCCGTCGAAAAAACAATTTCAATACTGATTGGGTGGCTACTAAAAAATTAATCTCGTTCCCCTCTATGCGATAGTGGGTCAGAGTACCTTAGTGGCAATCCGTAGACCTGGGTTCGAATCCCAGCGGAGATAAACAGGAATTTTTTTCCAAATTAAAACTATTAAATGTTTTGGTTCAGACTAGTGGCTAAAAGCTATTATAAATTATTGTTTCGAAAATTTTGAAAAATTTTTTACATTTATAAGTTACTTTAGTTGTAGATTTTTAAATTGTTTGAATTTTCAATGCGAGAAACTAAATATAAAAAATAAAAGAAGTTTGTAATTGCAATATGTTCTTCCGATAACAAGAGTCTGATGAAAATTTGTTGATGTTTTTTAATATTGGAAGTCTCAAGTTCAGTAGCGAATTTCATAGTAATATTGCATGGATCCTAGTTGGTTGGCTAGAAGGATGCAAATATAATTTCTCGTGGGTCGCTTGCAACCAGTCAATAATCAAGATTTCCAATTTCTAGTTCATGAATATAGACTTTGTACATGCTTGTACATTTAATCGAAGAGAGTTTGTATTGCCTCTTGTATAAAGGCATCAAATTCCATCAGCAGTGGTTAAATTCATGAGTGGTGTAACTTAGTTTCTCAGTTCAAAATACTTTTCATGATGTTGTTATCAAAAAAATTCTTTCATCCTTTACCGCTATTAAAAGTTTCTTTACTAGGAATTCCATTGCAAATAATTTTTATAAATAAATAATTTTATTATTGTTAATTTATTTCGAGATTTTTGCACCCCATTAAGTAAAGATGAAAACTCAGGAACGAGGGGGAAAAATCTGGTAATCGAATAGAACGCTTGGTTATCTTAAATAGTAATAAGATTTATTCGGAAAATCATGTGTAATTCGAAGTAAATCCACATATAATGCAATTTCATGAAAGTAATTTAAAAAAATCGTCTTGTATTCTAGAGTAATTCACTCAAAATTTGAAACAATCCACTTTAAATCCACCCAATCCACTTGTCATTTAATTCTTATATGGATTAATACAGTTAAATTTAGAAGTAATTCAGAGGTAATCCAGCGTAATTTACCTATAATCCAATATAATCCTCTTTTAATCCATGCATAAAAACCACTTGTAATACAGTTATAGTATGAAGTAATCCAGTTTTAATCGGATGTAATCCTCTTGTAACCTGAGGAAATTCAAGAAATTCTGAGCAATTCACTTGTAATTCGTCTTAATTTACTTATAATATGATTATAACATGGAATAATTCGAAACCATAGCCGGACTAATCCATTTGTAATATAAGTAAATCTTTTTGTAATCCTCCCTTATTTATTTGTAATCCAGTTTTAAAATGGAGTAATCAAGTTATAATCGAAAATATTTAAAGAAGTATTAAATACCCTTGTAATCCACTTATAATCGAATTCTTGTATGGATTAATTCAATCATAATGCGACCTAATCCACATGTACCCAGTGTAATTCCAGTAATTTAAAGGAAAAGATTTTTATTCTGGCGCAATTCACTTTTAATATAAAACAATCCACTTAAAATAGGCTTAATCCACTTTTCAGTAATCCAGAGTAATTCAAGTATAATCCAACATAATCATCATATACTACGCATAAAAAGCAGTTTTAATACAGTTATAGTATGGAGTAATCCAGTTATAATCCGTCGTAATCCTCTTGTAACCTAAGACAATTAAAAAAATTAGGGGCAATTCACTTGCAATATGGAGTAATCCAACTCTGTTCCGGAGTAATCCAGTTATAATCCGTCGTAATCCTCTTGTAACCTAAGACAATTCAAAAAAATTAGGGGCAATTCACTTGCAATATGGAGCAATCCAACTCTGTTCCGGAGTAATCCAGTTGTAATCCAGCGTAATCTTTTTTTAACCCTGAGATATCTACTTGTGGTCTAGTTTCAATATGGAGTAATCCAGTTATAATCCGAAGTAGTTAAAGAAATTTGGAGTAATACTCTTGTAATCCATTGTAATGCCCATGTAATACGTGGTATTCAACTTATAATCCAGTTATAATAAGGATTATTCAGTTATAATCTGGCGTAATCCACTTTTAATCCAGTTCAAATATGGAGTAATCCAGTTCTAATCCAAAGTAATTGAAGAAAGTTGGAGTAGCAGTCTTGTAATCTGGGGAAATCCACTTGCAATACTTGGAATACAATCGACTTGTAATCCAAGTAATGCGAAGTAATTTACATAGGTAATCATAAAAGTTTTGAACTGTGTTGTTAAAGATTTGTTGTTTATTTTTATTAAAAATCAATTATCCTAAATGGAAATTTATCTATTAGATTTTTTATTAAACATTGATCGAAATGTTTAATAAAAAAATTGGTCGAAAATGATTTTTGTTGAAAATTAATGATTTTGGTGAAAATCTAACTATTTGCTGAAAAATAATCTACTTTGTAGGTAATTAAAAAATTTTATTAAAAATTCATTTTTAAAATGAAAATTAAAGTTAAATGTCCCAGTCATTGTAAAACTTGGTTATTATTTCATTATTCTGTTTCAAAAATATGTTAAAAGTAAAATTTATTGGTAAAACTTAATTATTTTTAGCATTTTATAGTAGCGAATAGAAATTACATTCATTCAAAGTAAATAAAAAGCAAGAAAATTAGCAACACTATTACTGGGACAGTGCACGATTACTGGGATATTTACCATTACCGCTTTTTTTAGAATTTGTTCTTTTCAGGTTGATAATTTAAATAATTTAGTAGAAAATTGAACTGTATCGTTGAAAGTTCGTTTTTTGGTTAAAAATTAATTTTTAAATTGGAAATTTAAAAATATTCTAGTTTGTTTTTAAAATTTTTTTTTAATTTCTCTTTTGGTATGCGCATTCAACCATTTTGTTAAAAATAATTATTTTTTTGAAAATTAATCAACGTCGTTAGAAAATAAAACTATTTGGTTAAAAAATTAAATTTTTTGTTCAAAATTGAATTTTTCGGGTTTAAAATTTAATTGTATTGAAGAAAATTCATTTCTTCCTTTAAAAAAATAATATTTTATGGTAAAAATTTCATTCTTTTGGTTAAAAGTGTATTTTCTGTTATTTTTGAGTCGAAAATTCAAAAATTTAAATGAAATTTCATTTTTCAAGTTGGAAATCGAAAATGCAATATATTTCGACTTGAAATCTTAAGAGTTAAAAGTTTTTCATGTTGATTTCGATACGGTATCTACATTAATTTGATTGAAATTTAATTTATTTATTAAAAAATCAGTCTATTTTCCATATTTGGAGAAACTAGGTCACGATTATTAGGACGCTTACCTTAACCCTTTTTTTGAAAATTTGTTTGTTTTGAGGTTGATAATTCAACTAATTTAGTAAAAACTTGAACTTTATTGTTGAAAGTTTTTTTTTCGGTTAAAAATTAATTTTTTAAATTGGCAATTTAACTATTAAGTTTTTTGTTGATAGTTTATATTTTTAAATTGAAAATTAAAGTATTTAGTTAAAAATACACATTTTTGGTAGAAAATTTATCGTTTTGGTTATTAATTCTAGACTTTGGTTGAAAATTAAAGAACTTCGTTAGAAAGTATATTTTATAGTTGACATTTTTTAAAATTTTATATTATACCATTTTGTATTCAACCATTTTGTTAAAAATAATTTATTTTGTTGAAAATGAATCGATTTTGTTAGTAGAAAATTTACCTATTTGGTGGAAAAATAAATTTTTTGTTTTAAATTTGACTTTTATCGGGTTTAAAATTTAATTGTTCTGTAGAACAATCATGTTTTACTTTAAAAAATAAATGTTTTTTGGTAAAAATTTCATTCTTTCGTTAAAAGTGCAATTTTTTGTAAGAAAATTCAGCAACTAATTTGAAAGATAATGTATTTGCTAGAAATTTGTTAGTTGAATATTTATATTTTTGTTATTTTTGAGTTGAAAATTCAACAATTTAAATTAAATTAAATTTTTTTAGTTGGAAATTCAACTATTTTCTTGAAACATGGGTATTTTTGAATAGAATATTTATCTTCTTTTGTTAAAAATTCATATTATTTTTGTTGATTTGAAGAGGTTGAAAATTATTTTTTTGTCGAAAATTTAACTATTTGGTTGATATTTAATCTTTTTGTAGAAAATTAATCTTCATTACAAACTTGACTCTTTTGTTGATTTTTTTTTATTTTAATAACCATTAATTTATTTTGTCAGAAAGTCCTCTTTTTTTTGGTCGAAAGTTCAACTATTTTGTTGAGCATTCGTCCTCGGGGATAGAATATTCATATTTTTTGGTTGAAAATCAACTTTTGGGGTTGTAAATTTAATTATATTCTAAAAAAATTTTGATGTGCTTGAAGATTCAACTATCTGTTTCGATTGAAAAATCTTCGTTCTTGGTTGAAAATTAGCCTATGTTAAAAAAAAGTGTCTTCTCGAAAATTAATACACTTGGTTAAAAGTAAACCACTCGAATTAAAAGTTATTTTATTATTTCCGTTTCTAAATTTTTTTTTTTGTTTGTTAAAAATGAATGTTTTGAACGGAAATTAAACCTTTTTTCTTCGGGTTGGAAATTCATCTCTTTTGTTAGAAACTTTTTGTTGTCTGAAAATTCAACTATTTGGTGAAAAATAAAGTTTTTTGTTAACAATTCTTTTTTCTTCAGGTTGAAAAGTCAACTGTTTTCTAAAAAATTCAACTTTTTAGCTTCAAAACTTTACTTTTTTGTTGAAAATTCTTTTTTTTTTTTGTTTTTGAAAACTCATCTCTTTTGGGAGTAAATATGGATTATTTAAAAATTTAAATATTTTTTTGAAAAAGGAATATATTTTGAAGGAATTAATTTGATTGAAAAGAATTTATTCCTTAATTTATTTATTAAAAAATCAGCCTATTTTTCCTATTTGGAGAAACTAAGGTCACGATTACTAGGACATTTAATTTAACTTTTGGTAGAAAATTAATCTTCTTGGTTATTATCAATTCCAGATTTTTGTTGAAAATTAAACAATTTTGTTAAAAAGTATATTTTATGATTGAGTTTTTTTTTTAATTTGACTATTCGGTTGAAAATTAAATTTTTTGTTCAAAGTTGATTTTTTCGGGTTTAAAATTTGATTGTTATGTATAGAAATGTATATTTCTTGTTGAATATTCATATTTTCTGTTATTTTTGAGTTCAAAATTTAACAATTTAAATTTTACTATTTTTTTCTTGATTTAAAGTAGAAACTTGAACTGTATTGTTGAAAATTCGTTTTATGGTTAAAAAATAATTTTTTTAATTGGAAATTTAACTATTCCGTTTTTTGTTGATATTTTATATTTTTAAACTGAAAACCTATATTTTTAGCATAAAATTAATCGTCTTGGTTAGTAATTCCGGATTTTTGTTGACAATTAAACAATTTTGTTAAAAAGTATATTTTATGGTTGAAATTTTTTTTTAAATTTGACTTTTTGGATAGGTATTTAACTGTTTTGTTAAAAATAATTTATTTTGTTAAAATTTAATCTATTTTGTTAGAAAATTAAAGTATTAGGTTAAAAATTTAATTTGTTATTCAAAATGGATTTTTTTGGGTTTAAAATTTAATTGTTATGTATAAAATAATAATAAAAATAATTTATTTTGATGAAAATTAAACTATTAGGTTGAAAATTAAATTTGTTGTTCAAAATTGACTTTTTCGGGTTTGAATTTTAATTGTTATGTAGAAAATAATAATAAAAATAATTTATTTTGATGAAAATTATTCAATTTTGTTAGTAAATTAAACAATTTGGTTGAAAATTAAATTTGTTGTTGAAAATTGATTTTTTCGGGTTTAAAATTTAATTGATCTGTAGAAATTTCATTTTTTCCTTTTTTTCCTTTTAAAAATTAATCTTTTTTGGTAAAAATTTCATTCTTTTCGTTAAAAGTGCAAGGTATTTGATAGAAATTTTTTGATTGAATATTCATATTTTCTCTTATTTTTCAGTTGAAAATTTAACAATTTAAATTAAATTTAATTTTTTTGGCTGGAAATTCAACTATTTGCTTGAAAAATGGTTATTTTTGGATAGAAAATTTATCTTCTTTTATTAAAAATTCGTATTATTTTTGTTGATTTGAAGAGGTTGAAAATTAATTTTTGTTGGGCTTGCAGATTCAACTATCTGTTTGGGTTGAAAAATTTTCGTTCCTGGTTGTAAATTAAAATTAAACAATTTAAAAAAATTAAAATTTAAAATTTTTAACAATTAATCTTTTTTGGTGAAAATTTCATTCTTTTCGTTAAAAGTGCAACGTATTTGATATAATTTTTTTGGTTGAAAACTCATATTTTCTATTATTTTTTAGTTAAAAATTGAACAATTTAAATTAAATTAAATTTTTTTCAGCTGGAAATTCAACTGTTTGCTTGAAAAAATTTTATTTTTGGATAGAAAATTTATCTTCTTTTTTTAAAAATTCGTATTATTTTTGTTGATTTCAAGAGGTTGGAAATTCAGGTTGAAAAGTCAACTGTTTTCTAGAAAAATTCAACTTTTTACCTTGAAAAATTTACTTTTTTGTTGAAAATTCTTTTTTTTTTAGTTTTTGAAAACTCATCTCTTTTGGGAGTAAATTTGGTTTATTAAAAAATTTAACTATTTTGTTCAAAATCCAAAATATTTTGACTTGAAATCTTAAGAGTTAAAAGTGTTTCACGTTGATTTCGATACGGCATCTATACATTAATTTGATAAAAAAGAATTTATTCCTTAATTTGTTTATTAAAAAATCAGCCTATTCTACCAATTTGGAGAAACTAAGGTAACGATTATTGAAACGTTTACCAACATCTTTTTTAAAAAATTGTTTTTTTTTCAAGTTGATAATTTAACTAATTTGGTAGAAACTGGAACTGTATTGTTGAAAGTTCGTTTTTTGGTTAAAAATTAATTTTTTAAATTGGAAATTTAACTATTCCCTTATTAATTCCGTTATTATAATTCCGTTATTAATTCTAGATTTTGGTTGAAAATTGAACTTTTTGGTCTAAAATTATTCTAGTTTGTTGAAAATTGAACAATGTTGCTAAAAACATATTTTATGGTTGACATTTTTTTTTAATTTCTCTTTTGGGGATGCGTATTCAACCATTTTGTTAAAAATAATTGATTTTGTTGTAAATTAATCAACTTTGTTAAAAAACTAAACTATTTGTTTAATAAATTAATTTTTGTTGTTCAAAATTGATTTTTTGAGTTTAAAATATAATTGTTCTGTAGAAAATTAATTTTTCTTTTTAAAAATTAATTTTTTTGCTAAAAATTGCATTCTTTTGCTTAAAAGTGCAATTTTTTGTTAGAAAGTTCATCAACTTATTTGAAAGATAATGTATTTGATAGAAATTTGTTTGTTGAATATTTATATTTTCTGTTATTTTTGAGTTGAAAATTCATCAATTTAAATAAAATGAAATTTTTTGTAGAAAATTTAACTTATTTGTTGAGCATTTGTCTTCTGGGATAGAAAATTCATATTTCTTGGTAGAAAATCAACTTTTGGGGTTGTAAATTTAACTGTATTGTTGAAAGTTCGTTTTTTGGTTAAAAATTAATTTTTTAAATTGGAAATTTAACTATTCCATTTTGAATGTTGTTATTAATTCCGTTATTATTTCTAGATTTTGGTTGAAAATTAAACTTTTGGATCTAAAATTATTCTAGTTTGTTGAAAATTGAACAATTTTGTTAAAGAGTATATTTTATGGTTGGAATTTTTTTTAAATTTCTCTTTTGGGATGCGTATTTAACGATTTTCTTAAAAATTAATGAACTTTGTTAGAAAATTAAACTATTTGGTTGGAAATTAAATTTGTTGTTCAAAATTGATTTTTTTTGGGTTTAAAATTTAATTTTTATGTAGAAAATTCATTTTTTCCTTTTAAAAATTAATCTTTTTTGATAAAAATTTCTTTCTTTTGGTTAAAAGTGCAATTTTTTGTTAGAAAATTCATCAAATTATTTGAAAGATAATGTATTTGATAGAAATTTTTTGTAGAATATTCATATTTTCTGTTATTTTTGAGTTGAAAATTCAACAATTTAAATGAAGTTTAAGTTTTTTAGTTCGAAATTTTACTATTATGTTTCTTGATTTGGAGAGGTTGAAAGTTCCTTTTTTGAAAATTTATTTATTTTAATAACCATTCATTTATTTTGTCAGAAAGTCCTCTTCATAGAAAATGCATATTTTTTGGTTGAAAATCAACTTTTGGGGTTGTAAATTTAACTATCATCTAAAAAAATTTTGTTTGGCTTGAAGATTCAACTATGTGTTTCGATTGAAAAATCTTCGTTCCTGGTTTACTGGCTTACTTGGTTAAAAGTTAAAACACTTTAATTAAAAGTTATTTTATTATTTCGGTTTCTAAATTTATTTTTTTGTTTGTTAAAAATGAATGTTTTGAACTGAAAATTAAACCATTCCATTTTTTTTGAGAATTGATTTTTCATAGTTAAAAATTGAACCATTTGAAGGAAAATAAAGTTTTTTTGTTAAAAATTCTTCTTTCTTCGGGTTGAAAATTCATCTCTTTTGTTAGAAACTTTTTGTTGTCTGAAAATTCAACTATTTGGTGAAAAAAGTTTTTTGTTGAAAATTCTTTTTTCTTCAGGTAGAAAAGTAAACTGTTTTCTAAAACATTCAACTTTTTAGCTTGAAAACTCTACTTTTTTGTTGAAAATTCTTTTTTTTTTTGGTTTTTGAAAACTCATCTCTTTTGGAAGTAATTTTGGTTTATTTCAAAATGTAAATATTTTGTTGGAAATGCAATATATTAGGACTTGTAATCTTGAGAGTAAAAAGTGTTTCATGTTGATTTCGATGGGGCATCTACATTAATTTGATTTAAAAAAATTTATTCCTTAATTTGTTTATTAAAAAATCAGCCTATTGTCCCTATTTGTAGAAACTAAGGTCACGATTACTAGAACGTTTACCAACCTCTTTTTAAAAAAATTGTTTTTTTTTTCAAGTTGATAATTTAATAAATTTAGTAGAAACTTGAACTGTATTGTTAAAAATTCTTTTTTTCGTATAAATTAATTTTTTAAATTGGAAATTTAACTATTTCGTTTTCTGTTGATAGTTTATATTTTTAAACTGAAAATTAAAGTATTTAGTTAAAAACCTATATTTTTGGCAGAAAATGAATCGTCTTGGTTATTAATTCCGGATTTTTGTTGAAAATTAAACAATTTTGTTAAAAAGTATATTTTATGTTTGAATTTTTTTTTAAATTTGACTTTTTGTATAGGTATTTAATTATTTTGTTAAAAATTAATCTTTTTTGTTAGAAAATTAAAGTACTAGGTTAAAAATTAAATTTGTTGTTTAAAATTGATTTTTTCGGGTTTAAATTTTAATTGCTATGTAGAAAATAATAATAAAAATAATAAGGAA
>JAAAKG020049483.1:0-18463 GCA_010014905.2 Druon quercuslanigerum
TATTAATTCGAAAAAGGGGATGTTAAAAAAATTTAATTTTCATTGCCAAAAAAAAAAAAAGGTACCCCCATTTTTTTTAAAATTCAAATAAAATTTTCCTTAGGGGAAACCCCCCCCCCCCCCCCCCATAAAAAATCATTGGAAAGGGGTCTGCGTATCCTCAAGTCAGAAACGTCTTTAAATCGATGTTGGTCCCAATTCGAAGACATCTCGACACATTTCCCCATTTAATTTCAGTTCATGTCCGAATTCGAGCATTTACAACTCGTGGGTACCCTCGAACCCTTTCCAACTGTTTTTTTTTGTATAGGGATGTGGTGTGGCGAGTTTGATAAGGCTTTTGGAAAAGTTGGAACAAGTTTCGGCGTGTCTTCGAATTCCAAACAAGTTTTGTACAAGGTTGTTAAATAGACATATCCTCAATCAAAAATTAAGCAATATCATTATTAAAACTAAATGTCTTCATATTTCAAAGAATACAAATAATTAATAAAGTTATTTATTATACACATACCTTTAGAGTTCGTGAATTTTAACTTGTATCTATAATTAACGTTTACGTAATTTAAACATTTTTAATTGTTTTTTAAATACAAAAATTGGTTTAATAAGGCAAAGGTAGAAACAAAGAAATACTTCAACACTTACAACTTGTGTGTGTACATATATACCTAAAAAAATGTAATTGTTTAAACAATTAAAAATAGACCGAATACATTTCAAATTAGACAGGTTCGACAATTGAAGTCGCAGAATCGCTCGGGAACAAAATGGTATTTTTAGAGGAAATTAAGCCCCTGCCAGATTCTGGAAACAAATCTTAATTATCTAAATTGGGTCAACAGTTATATAAGTTTAAAGGAAATATTTGGATTTCCTCTAAATTACAAAATATTTTGTCCCCGAGCGATTCTGTAACTTCAAGTGTAGAACCTGCTCGTTTTTAAATGTAATTCGGTCAATAGTAAAAAATGAGTGAAAATCAAAAAAATATCCATTCACGATTATTTTTGCAAAAAGAGATGTTTTAAGTTTGGTCATTAACCTTGCTATTACGTACAAGTCCCAATTAGCAATTACGGGGGATTCTTTAGGACCCCATAAGAGCGTCTTAAAATTTTGTAATTTCAAAAATTATGGTAAGTATTGTAAGTTGCGTTCATACCATATTTTTGCCTTTAAATTTGACATTGAGAAGAAGTTGCCTTTTTTCTACATGAAATCAGGGGGAACTTCATGTTCTTTGGGACACGGGTTAACTTTAAGCGAGTTCGCTCAAATTTGAAGTCTTGGGCATTTGAAAAAAACTGGATGAGAAGAAAAAGATTCAACATTTTTTTGTCGTAATGCAAGTAAGGACCACTTTATCGCACATTCATTCATTTTACACTGGAACTTGGAATCAAGAACGGTTTTCGACATGACGTGGTTGGACTTGATTCTATTTCCAGACCGCCCGAACATAAACAGGTAGAGCAGCGTGAATCATAGCTGTTGGATGTTTTACGGATGACGTAACCTGATGTTATAACGCGCGAAGTGGGCTGTCCCCGAGCCGTTTATCACACTTGACAAAGCAGACCTTCCTGCATCACGAAACCGCTGCAGCATCAATTCTTGGAACGGCGTAAGTCCAGACTGCTTCAATCCAAGTTCCAGTGTACATATTTGTATTACATCAGAAGGTTTGCAAAAACGTTAGCCTTGTTATTCCATCCTTAAACTTAATATTAAATGATTTTGCACGAATTTGGACATACTTCTCTTGGGTATTACAGCAAAACTAGGTTATGAGAACGGAAAAAATATAATTTTGAAAAAGAAGGGCCACCCAAATGTGTGCACTCTAAAGTTTTTCGGTAGAACCTTTTTAGAAATTGTGGGTCGGAGATTGTGTTAAGTTCAATTTCACATCCCTTCTAAACCGGTCTACAAGATATTTAAATGAAACTGATTAAATGGAGAAGATGATTTCAGAGACATTATCCTCATCGAAGAACGTTGATCTAACTAACTAGATAGTGGTTAGTAGCAGCAATCAAACTTCTCTCTGAATATACGTGTGTACAAGCAACGAGCAAGTTCTCAGAACCTTCGGCACGGCGCGGCGCGAGTCACCAAGTATGTAAACTCTAAACTCTGAAGAACTATTCAACGTCTGGGAGTGTTAGAGGGAGAGGGAGGGAGGGCTCGAAAGACGAGATGTTAAAGAAGTAGACGAAGAAGGACAGAGGCCGAAGAGGCCGGAGAAGAAAAAGAAGCTGAGAAATAAGTAGAAGGAATTTTGCCTCGGACTCGGCCCGGTTCCCGCGTGCAATTGCTGCGCGACAATGTGACGTGGTCGTTGCCCCCACCCCCTCTCGTCCTCTTTCTTACTGTTTCTCTCTCTCTCTCTCTCTCTCTCTCTCTCTCGCTCTCTCTCTCTCTCTTTCTCTCTCGCTCTCTCTTTCTCTCTGTCTCTCCCTCTTCCTTTTCGGGCCTACAAGTTAATCTTTATAAATAGCCCGAGCCCACGGTTATATTTAATCCTGACCCTCGCTTTTAACGTTGATACCTCTACTCTCTACTCTTTCGGCCTCACTTCTCTGCAGTTCTTACTCTTTCCTATTCCTCTCTCTTGTTCCGTCGCACCATCTCATTTTCTGTCTGTCCGCCACCGAGAATCACTCAGCGCTACTTACGTCAATTCAGATGCCCTGATTTTCGTCCAACCCTCCTGCAAATAATATTGAAACGATACACGGAAAATTAGTTAGCCGATACTAAAACTCCTGTATAGATTTGTTCAAGTTATACCTGACACATTTCTTGGATGTGGGTGGATCTCAAATTTCAAGATTAGGGATTGTTTAACGATTTGGGACCATAGGGTCAAGATATTTTAAAAAATCCATTCACTCTTATTGCACAAATTGGAATTTTTTTAGTGAGATAATTCGAAAAAAAAGAATGTCTTCTAAATTCTTAACACCCTATTGCATGTTATTTGGCGAAATAAGCTCCGAGAATTTGTAACGTTTAATCGGGACTGAACTTTCTTCAGTCTGTGCATGCCAGGGTCAGCCTGAGTTAAACTTAGGGCCCGGACGACAATAAAAGCGGGACTGCCCTTACATTCCTGGGCAGTGTGTCGCTTGCTATATTAAACCAGGCGTTTAATAATCTTACCACCGTCTCTTAATTAGGTGAAACGACTTGTGTAGTATAGTTTCCCTCTGTCAATGTATTCAATTAGGTTCTTCTCTTTCTTTTTTCATCTCACAATCTTTACTAGAAATACGTTTAACAATTTAATTTCCTCCGATTGGCTGCAGTTTATTTATGTTATATTCTGTAATTACGATTCTTACACAGGAAAAGGACTTGTTCATTTTTCTTAGGGGACCTCCATAAATGATATTACAGCTTTTTAGCGTTTTTTGACCCCCTCCCAGGTGTCACGTCACATTATAAAATGCAAAAAATATACAATAACTTTTTTATCCTAAAAGTTTTTCATAAATTTCTATAAATGTTACATAATATTATTTTACGAATCACAGATAAAGCAACATATTGCATTTAACGAAAAAATGTACTAAACGTTTTTTCTCAGGCACCTTCCCAGTTTTTTTTTCAAAATACTGTACAAAATCGAAAATCTATATAAGATGCTTCAGATTTTTCTACTAAAACATTCTTTTATTTGGGGAAAAATTTGTGACATCACATTGTCGAGAACCCCCTCCCCCCTATGTCACAGACTGTCACTTTTTTGTGTTTAATTAAATCACTCATAATAACGACATATTTATTATTTTAATGAGAGTCTATGTTTTTATTTGGAAAAAATCTGAAATTCCATTAAACACTCAGTTCTTTTGGTTGCTTTCATTTATCATTATCGGAAGACTGCGATTTATTCCCCCATACATTCCGAAATATACACGAAAATTTGAAACAAAATCGAACTTTCCACTAAACGTTCAGTTAGCAAATTTTCTTTTACCAATTACTTCTACTTAATATCTAAAAACACCCAAAAAAGGTTCGTCCCAATATCATCATCAGAAAACGGCGTTTTTTCGACCCATGCACTCTGAAATATATTCTTTAAAAATCAGACAAAATTGTAAATTTCCACGAAATACTTGATTCTCGGCTTTTTTATACTTATTACTTGTATTTAATGTCAGGCAGATACAAAAAAGATTCATCCCGATATCCTTATGAAATGTACAAAAAAAAACCCGTGGGTTGATAAAATGCAATCTTCCGAAAAGAGTATTAAGATGCATATTTTTCTGGTGCTGCCTGACATTAAATACAAGTGATAAGTGAAAGAAAATTTTAGAACTGGATATTTAGAATAAAAATGTATAATATTTGCATATGTATTTCAGAGTGCGTGGTTAGGTAAAACACAATAGGTGCTAGCTGATCAATTGGATCAAAAAATTGGATCAAGATGATATGCAACTTTTTTGATACAGATTTTGTATTTTCTATTTTCTCAGCAAATCGCGTATCAAAATGGTCCAATCCTCAAGATCAGTTAATTTCCCGTCATGAAATTTTCATGAGTAGCAACGTTCAAGTGGAGTTTTCCGCAGCCACGTCATGAGTGTCTGTATGGACATTGAAATTTGGAAATTGTGCATTCAAAGAAATGTCCTTTATTTTGTTATACAAAAAATCATTCAATTTTGACACTTTTTAAAGGTAAAAAAAGGTTTTGTTGTAAAGGCGTTTTTTATGGGAAATCTCACTATTTATGTAGAAAGTTCAACTATTTGGTTGAAAATTCATGTTTTTGGATGAAAATACGTTTCTTTTTATATAAAAAAATTTTTAATGAAAATTTAACTGCTCTAGTTGAAATTCATAATTTTAGTTGATAATTTATTACTTACGTTTAAAATTGAACTATTTTGTAAGCATTCTCATTTTGAGAAAAAAATCTGGTTTCAAGAACATAATAAATGAGCTGCGACAAAAATGATCCCGCTGTTTTTCTGTGGAGCTTTCAATATCGATTTAGTAGATCAAGGTAAAAAAAACTTCTTATTTCCCGATTTGTATGACACCTTATATTAGATCGAACTGATTGAGATAGGGGATGGAAAACGGTTCCGGCGTGTTTTTGACTGTAAGTCCTATTTCCAGAGTATTTTTTCATTAACACTCTCTGTTAACCATTATCACAGAAATTTTATTCATAATCCTTGCATTTCGCGAAGGTGGTGTATAAAGTAAAGAATAACCTTCACCCTTCATTTCTCTCATCAACCCGTAACTCCCTTCATTGTACTACCTCACCCTTTCGACCATTCCATTCAAACCTCGCGCACTTATCTGTTCGTCACACACAGGCAGTCCCAATATTCATTAGCACGCCACTGACCTTCATAACATGGACAGCTGATAATATTAAAGTCAATTTCTATTTTATAATAAGACGATAACTAGAAGATTTATAAAACGCTTAGGAGTTTATTCAATTTATATGAAAAGTTATGATATTTGCTTTAACTTTTTCTGTAATTAAGTGTATTGAAGGCTTATATTGTATTAATTTGTAGGTTTTTTAAAAAACGTGCCTAAATTTTTTAAGCATAATGTTGAATTTGTATTTTTAGTAGCATACACAAGCATGTTTTCCTCATTCGTATGCAAATATTTACGAAAGAACAGATCAACTTTTCTCTATGTAAACTAGCTAAATTTTCGTCAGTTTAATGCCTTAAATTGCTATTCGCCGCGTCGCTTAAGATATTCACGAAATACGACGCGAATAATGGCTGCAGGATTTTTCATTTCGCAAGCTCTCGAGACTTTATGCTTGAGCTCCTCGTAGAGCTCCTGGGTAAACGATTGAATGACTTCCGTTATCCGTGATCATTGCTATTCAGCATTACTTACAGTCAGATTTCCACAAAATATCTTTCTTGTTGACTGCCATCCTTACTTATTCACTGATCTGAGTTCTCCTTATATTCTTTTCTTATTGTCTACTCAAGATGTGGAAGTGTTGATGTAGGATTATAGGACCTAATATCAGACTGTAATTAAAGGTGGGCAAAGCTGAAAGTCGCGCTTGGCCCACAGTACGTCAGTCCCATGCCCATAATTCAGGGCTCATTTAAGACTTATTTAATACCCAAAAGCCAAATTTTAGGCTCTGTATTTAAAAAGAATGCATGTTACTGCCAGCGTTACGTGGTACCATAGTAGAAATATTGGTTATATTAAATTTTTCTTTCGCACGAATTTTCCAAAAACAACCCCTATCGCCCTATCATAAAAAACTACCTTAAAAAATAAATACACTAATCTTAAAAGTGTGTACATCAGAATTGAAAATTCATTTTAGGCTCTCCACTCTCTAAATTTCTTGGAGTCAGATCCCACGGCAATGGTGTGAATTATCACTCCGCCTTCAAACCAGAAGTGAGCTTATCACTTTGGAGTGGAGCGTGACAATTAGTTTGAGTGGAGAATTACTGTATGGCTTGGAGTGACTGGTCACTCTAACTGGTGTGACTGATCAGTCTAATTGTTTTGGCTAGTCGCTGCAACTGGTGTGACTTGTCGCTATAAATGGTGTGAATGGTCGCTCCAAATCGTATGGCTGGTCGCTGCAAATTGTGTGATTGGTCGCTCCGTATGGTGTAGTATGTATTGATTTAATTTTTTTATTTTAAAAGGGGATATTTAAATTAAAATAAAATAAAGAGTGAAAGTATAATTATAATAAAACTGAGAAAATATAATAATGGCAAAGTATGGCAACTTCAAAAGATGTGTTCACTCTTCCGGATAAAATGTATTACTATCGTTTTAAATTCGCTTGTCAACTTTAATGTAATGAATTTTAAATTATCGTAAGTTTTATAAGAGTTAATGCAACATCCTTTCCATTTGTTCAAACTCAAATATTAGTTTTGACGGCTGAAAACTACTATAATAATTTTTGATATGCAAACCTTCTTTTCCCTGTTTTGAAACGATATTATACTAAATTCTAGTTTATTTTTATCATTTATTCTAGCAAAAAGTCTCTTAGTGCATATTTACGTAAGGCTGGCAGTACCATAAGTTTTTTTAAAATGCGGAGTTCCAAATTTGGCTTTTGGATATAAAAGGAGACCTAAATGAGATTTTAACCCTTCAACAACCAATGTTGCATACGAGCAACATTCACTATTTCCCATTTTTCTCATTTTTACTCTCAAAATTTTTTGGTGTCAGATCCAACTCCAATGGAGTGAATTCTCACTCCAACTTCAAGCCAGAAGTGAGCTTCTCCCTTTGGAGTGGTGCGTGACATTAGGTGGGAGTGGCGAATGACTGCATATTTTGGAGTGACAATGATGTGGCTGGTCGCTCCAAATGGTGTGAATGTCGACTCCTTTCGAGTGAGCGTGTCAAACCAATTTGGAGTGAGCTGCGTGACACCAATGGATGGAGTGACAAAACTGACTCCATTGGAGTGACAAGAATAACTCCATTGTAGTGGCAAAACTAACTTTAAATTAACTATAAATTTCATGAATTATTTTAGAAGGGGATAAACGCTAGAAGAATGTATAAACATTTATTGCCTTGAACAATTTTTTATTAAATTTATGAAAATAATAAAATAGCGAAATGTAATCATTAAAACTAATAACACATGCACGTTGTTTAAATTGGGACGTCTACTGGGACCTCTCTGTTCTCCATCCTGAAACAAAAATCAGATTAAATTATTTTATATATTACGCATGATATTATAATAATTTAATGTTATAGATTTACAATTGAGAACTCCTTAAGTTTAAACATGTATAAATAAAAATTCTTGAATTTCGATGACTTTTTAGGGATGACTCAAAAATACCGAAAAATAAAATTACCGACACTGAAATATTCCCGAGTAATAAAATTTCCAAATAATAAAATTCCCGGACAGTTTATAATATTTCCGAATTAGAAAATTTCCGAATAATAAAATTCCCGACCGTTTATAAACCGGATTTGAAAATGTTCGAATAAATTTTTCGATAGAAAATTGCTGAATTATAAAATATCCTAACAAGAAAATTCCAAATTTGTAAAATTCCCGAATATAAACAATTAACTTCTTTTCAATAACTAAACAAAAAGTACTTTCTTGTAAAAAATTTTTCCATCAGGAAAGATATATTTTTAACAAAAAAAAATCGTATGCTCACTAAAAAAAAGGTGTAAAACGGTGTAAACAGTGTTGTGAGTCCATGACCTATACTTTCATTTGTAAAAAGTTGATAAAAAAATAACTTACCTCTTAAAGAATTGACGGCTTCCTCGTATACTCCCTTTGACTCCAAGAATTCAGCTAAACCGTCAGGAGTTTTATATGAATCCTAAACAAACACATCTTCTAATTTAATATTGATCATTATAGTAAATTTTAATAATAAATAGCCCAAATTTTTTTGATATTTCCTATTTTGCATTGAATTTACTAAGAGATTTGCACGAATTCGGAACTCCGAAAACTCCAAAACACGTAACAACTCTCATAAATCTAACAGTACAATCCAAAAATCTCTTTTAATGTGTATGCACACTAACATATAATAATAATTGCAAAACTCTTACCATCGCAAAATAATATGTTTCTGCACTGCTACACAAAACACTATGAAACACAACTTTTAAATAATATTTCACACAAGCGACTGGAAATGGAAAAGTTCAGTGAAAAGGACGCTAACACGACGCGACACTGTATTGTCTACTGCTTCCACCACTGCGCTTCCACTATATTGCATTGGTGAGAGAATGACGTCAAAAAGTTGCCGCTCCACCTGGTGTGACTTGATAAAGTTTTCGCTCCAGTTGGTGTAACTTGACAAACTTGTCGCTTTATTTCGTGTGACTTCACAAAGTTTTCGCTCCGACTGGAGTGACAGATATGGTCACTCTTATTTGGTGTGACAAGAGCCACTGCATTTAGGAGTGAAAAAGTCACACCAACGGAAGGAGTCAAGGTGCTCAATTCAATGGAGTGATTCAATGGAATTGAGAGAGTAGGTAACCGGCCTTTGATTTCGCAAAATCAATGTGTGCATTATTTTAAAGTGGACTGTTCCGCATCTCGTAAGGTGGTTGTGAGCTATTGTACACTCAATAGAAAGCGAGAAATATATAAAAAATAAAGAAAACCTTTTTTGCAAAAATCGATCAGAAAACGACCATACATTTTTCCTGAATTTTTTCAGAAATTTTATTTAATGGGATCAAGGTTTGGTCCTTAAAGGGTTAATTCCTGCATAGGGCCTACAATGTTTGTCACGCTCCGAGAAAATCTAATACTGCTGATGTACTTCATTCTTAGCTTAATGTCGCATTCCTGTACAGAATAGTTTTCGAGTGTTAGGGGTAGTTTATGGAAAAGGCTTTGACGTTTTCTGACAGCTAGAAAACATTACAAACTGATAAAATACATTTTTTTTTTGAACATTATCACCAGTTTTGGGTAAGAAGCAGTTTTACAATGTTTAAGGGATGGTTTTAGAATTTTTTGTTTGCGGACGCTGGAGAGCCTGAAATACACCTTCAATTACACCTTCAATTCGGATGTACTCACTTTTATGACTAGTGCTTTTGGGTAAAACGTAGTTTTTTAATATTAAGTGATGGTTTTGGAAAATGGATTTTGGGAACATTGAAGAGCCTAAAATAAGCCTTAAATTCTTATGTACTCACTTTTAAAATTAGTGCATATCTATATTTTAAGTTAGTTTTTTGTCGATAGGGGTTGTTTTTGCAAAATTTCGTCGGGATCATGCAGAGACTTAAATGGACCTCAAATCCTGTTAAAGAAAAAGTTTGATATAACCAATATTTCTACCATGGTACTGCTAGCTTTGCGTAAAGCTGGCAGTTCCATGCATTTTTTTGAAAAAATTATGAGCCCAAAATTTGCTTTTTGGTTATTAAATGAGCCTGAAATGAGCCCTCAATTATGGCATAGGACTGACGCTCTTTGGACAAAGTGGTACTTACAGCTTTACTCACCTGTGATTAATGGCTGTTGATTAATTAGGCTCTTTGATATTTTTATTATTCATCATATTTTTAATGCACACAGCTGAATTTGAATCTGCTCTTCATTTTCCCCCCATCACATCAAGATTCTGATATCACTGGGTATCTTTTTTAGTAGAACTTCAACTATTTAGTTCAAGATTCAAGTATTTTGCTGAATATTTATCCTTTTTGGCTGAAATATTAACTATTACATTTTTTGTCGAGAACTGATATTTTTTAGTTGAAAATTCAACGACTTTATGGTTCTACTGTGTGTTTTTACCATGCGATTCGCAATTGGTAATATTATGAATGCAGATGCAGATTTGGGAATGGTTTTAGGTACTAGTGGCTCGCAAGGCAGTTAAAAAATAGGTACTCGTGGGATGCATTTTAAGGAGGAAACCACAGCTTATCGAAATCTTTCGTTTTAATGGAATATTAGATAATATCGAGATCCTTTTAGAGCGAATATTCATCAATCGGCAGCACATAACATGTTTACACGGTTTTCATTATTTCATTGTTGGTTCCCGACTGACATCGTACACACTGATGATGGACACACTGCTCACTAATTGTGACGTATATTTAAGCGATTCGTGGACGCTTAGCTAATTAATAACTGGATGACTGCGCTGCGTGGGTACATGTCACATGTAGAGAACGTCATAATCATTCGTTTTACAATTTATATGAGTAGTAGATACTATTCCCTCGTCTTTACTTTCTGCCCTCTATCTATACATTACGTGGGACCGCCTCGCGCCCTCTTCAGTATTCTTCATGCCAGTAATTAATAATTAACCCAATTTAATTCGTCAGAACTCAATTTCTATTGCAGTAAGCGTTATAGTTGATGAGGATTGAAGTTCACTTTGCAGGCTTAGAGCATGATTCACAGATCGTCAAAGGTCTCCGAAGATCTCGCGGAATCTTATCGTGATTCAGCGCAGGAACATGACCAACCTTTCCATATATCGAGGCATTGTTTTTCACCATATTCTTGCTTAATGACGCATATCGATAGAAGTTTAGAATCAGTTGAATACGATTGTATTAAATTACTTTTATAATAAACTGCTTTGCACCGTTTTGTTAAAACTTGCTTGAGTAGGCGATTTTTCAAAAATCTGTATGCGTATAAACGACAAACTCGTCAGCTTAATTGTTTAAATGGATTCTCACTATCGCATTTATAAGACCCCAAAAAGAAAACTTATTCTCAAATTTTGTATTGGGATTTAAACATGCGATGCGACACAGTCGGTCATGACGCGAACTAACCAATATGGCCGTGGATGACATTAAATACGCTTTCAACGTAGATCATGACGAAAACCAGTAAAACATAGCGTTTAACTGTAATAATCGTCCAACTGAATAAATGAGTCCTGTAATAAGTAGCTCTGATGCGCAAATTACTTCTGAGCTGATAATTATTTGCGAATCTTATTTTGAAAAATTGAATTTTTAGATAAACACACACATGCGGCGATTATAGTATTACAAGTTTGACAAGTTCCAGCCTCTTTCACGTACAAGTCATATATTCTACACCCACAGTTTTATTGCAGTTCTCATCGCCACTATTAATTATTAACCTTTCCGTTATTTCGTGTGGTTCTTACGTTAACGCACTAGTTTGAAGGCACAATGAATATATTTCCACTTTTTCGAGAGCTTTCATGGTAGCTGCGCACATTGCAATCATAACAGAAATAGAATTTTAAATCAAATTATTAAATAATTTTCGATTAGCCTTTAGGTCAAATTTCTTGTGCCAGGTGTAGTTGCTGCGTAACTACACAAACTATCTGTCTTTGACTACCTTTTTTAAACCTAAATATATTTTTAATTTAAACTATTGTTATCACTACTAGATATTATTCATATGGCTTCCGCGGCCATGTTTAAATAAAACTACAACACCCCTTATGGCGCGCTGGATGTTTTCATTCCCAATAGAGTACTTTATTTTTTATGGAGTATTTGGGTTCGATCTCTAAATCTGAGATTGTGAAATTTCACTAAGGGAATTAGAAAGAAGTCTTTCAATAATGATTAGTAGAAAAATATTAATTCGACTAGCCTAAATATTTACTAATTCGGTAGTGGAAAACTGCTAATTGCCTGGTAGAATTATATTAATTTATTTATGGTTGTATATATTAATTACAAGAAGGTTTATAAAAAAAATTGTAAGCGCCGGAGAACAAAAAGTTTAATAAATAACGCGTTTGTGTCACATTTTCAACTTTATTGAAACAATAACATGGCTCTATTTTGTCAAAATTGTGAGGCTGCGTTACATTCAGCAACAAAACGTATTGACGCGTTATTGCTCAAAAATTAAAAATTATGATTATTTACGTACATAAATCTATTTAATATTACTTAATTCACAATAAAAGAAATTGACCGCTGCGCGGGCACAATCCGTCGCACGCGTCTTACTTCTTGACTGTTGGGTCTCACGCTTCGTGCTCTTTCTGTATATCTTTCCCACATTTGTGCATAGATCTTTTAAAATTAAAGGTCAAAGCATCGACAACTGTAATTAGGTGATAGTGCATTCTATGTTCTTAAAGCTCTTTTGGCTTTAACGAACACATTCTGACCACGTTCCTCGTGCTTTGTACTCTATTTTGTGCAAAATGTGAACTTTTCTGCATTATGTTCCGCGCTATTATATTAAATGTATATTATATTTATTTCTGTGCCCGGTGCACTGCTTTTTCAGATATTGCAAAATGCAAAATAATTGTTTTTATAATTTGAAAAAAGTGCGCATCCCATAAAAAAACAATTTTGTTATTAAACATTTTATTGCAACTTGTACCTTTTTGCCATAAATCCAATCTGTGTATTTTTAGTGCTACTTTTTAAGATATAGGCTAAAAATATGCATTCTGGCGTAAAGTGGTGCTAAGAAAATTTGTAAATATAATTTAGGCGACAAATTTGGTTACATACAATTTTATTGCATGTTTTTTAATCTTGTTTTTTGCAATTGAATGAAAATCTTCTCTTTTTACATAAAAATGATCAATTATAAATCTGTAGATCTTTCTTGGGTCCTTTAAAAATGTAGTAATTGAAAATTTGTTGCTCTTTTTTGAATTAGCAACTTTTGTCAATTCTTTTTTTCATAGTTGGTATCGTTTGTCCAAAAATTAAATTTGTTAATTTTTAATGCTATTTACGAATAAAACAGAAACCACAAATCCTATCAAAAAATAATTAATAATAAATTTGTAGCCCTTTTTTGGGGGAACACCATTTGTTTCATTATATTATTTCGTAGCTTGTGTCGTTTGTCCAAAAATGTTATTTTCTATTTTTGATTCTGGGTTTTCTAGAATTTAAACAAAAACTACGCGTACTATAAAAAAGTGATTATTAACTGATTAACATATTAGCACGTTCATATTTTTGCGTATCTTGTATAGTTTGACCGTAAAATGGAATATTTGATTTTTTGATGCGATCAAAATTTGAATTTTCGATATTTCAAAAAAATTCAAAAAAATTCAAAAAATGGTCATGCAACCTTATAGAGTGTCCAAAAAGTAAGGGTTTCCCGCTCTTGACTGTTTTTTTCATATCGAGCGTTTTTTAACCTTAAATTTTTTAAATTTTGTAAGTGCAAAATTATTATCAATTCATCTTTTTTCGTATCTTGCATAGTTTAACCGCAAAATAAGATTTTTGATTATTCATTATTTGTTGTGCTGTAAAAATTTGAATTTTTGATTTTTCAAGAAAATTAAAAAAGTTGTTATGATACCCTCGTATAGGGGTTTCAAAAAGTAGCATTTTTCTTCTTTTTACTTTTCACATTACACTGGGATAAATTGTTTGTCTTTTTGAGTACTACTAATATCCGCACATAGAATTTTTAAATCTTAAAAAAGAGGTCTAAACATATTTCAAAATGAAGTTAACTTTTTGAATTTTTATGCTAAATGGCTGGCTAACGAACTTGACCTTCTATTTAAGACACTTAAAGAGTATACCAAAGGCCAATCCAATATGTCAATTCTTCCGAAATTTGAAGAGTGGCTGGCAGTCCAAAAGGCGCTAAGGGGAATTATGGGAACTTTACAGGAGGGGGAAAAAATTGTGCAAAATCAAAATTACCATTGAAGGATAAAATAAAAGTGCACTACCGAGCTGAAGTATTACTGATTTGAGCCCAAGAAAGTTTGATCAGAAAAAGATAGCCAGTTTGGAGGAAATATATGGGGAAGTTGACAATATGAAACTGGCATTAATCTAAAATTGAAGCGGGAACGACTGTGGATTGAGATAAAAATTCAATTTTTATTTTTAAGAAAAAACATGCTCCCGAGATATTGAGTTTGTAAATATGGGTAAATAAAGTTTAATGTAAAAAAATCGACCATTTCAGAGGCAATCGACCGAGAATGATGACGCTAGAATTTCACGGGGTTTAAAAATCGGCCAATTTAACGAGTAAAAGTAGAATTTATGTTTTTTACAAAAATAAAAATATGCTTTCGATGTACGGGGATGCTGCATGAGAATTAACAATTTTTCATCTAAATCAGTTATTCAGTTCGGAGCAAATTAAATTTGTTTGTAACGTTGTTGCAGTATAACCGACTGTTTTCTGCTCTTTAAAGCAATTAAATGTGATCACTTTTCTATTTAATTTGACATTAATTAAAATAAATTTTGTTGTTGAATAACAACCAAACTAGTTACATAAAAAACTACGTATTAAAAAGAAATAGAACATTGGAAAAGTTTTCAAGTTTTAGGTTACGATAATTCTCGTATTTTACTTGAAAAAATTTTTATTTTTTAAAGTTATTAATAACCACTTAAGGAAAGTAGTGTTACTTGTAAAAGGTCAGCAAATTACAAAAATTGAAAGAATACGCTGCATGGAAGTCAAGTACAGCATGTCCCTTGACACCCTGCGACAGACCACCTTTTTATCACTGTACTAAAAATGCGCTTTCGAGCAAATCCTTTTAACAGGATGTATAATTGATTTTAAACTAATTTTTGTACCAATAAACCCATTTCCGTCAAAATGGCCTTTAGCACATTTGGACTTGTTACCCTTCAGTTATCGTACTAACAAACTAAAAATCTACAGACACATTAGTAAAAACCTGTTTTTCGGATTCAGGGCGTCTCAAAGTGTGGAAATTTGTAAAACACTGGGTGGGGGGGGGGGGGGGCAAATTTTAAACAAAATGATACTCCCTTCTCGGGTGAGAATGTATAAAATACCTTAAGGGGAAAGCCAGTTTAGACAGTTAAAAAAATCGGTTTTTTTTATTGAGTAAATCGTTAGCATAACAATTCAAAAGTGTATGTTCAAGAAATTCCCATGTATAGAAATTGCAATCGGGAATTCGAAGGGCCCCGACTAGTTTTCCCTATTTCTGATCGGCCGCTGATCAGAAAAAAGTAGGGTGGGTCAGACTAGTTCTATAACGCCGTTTTAGCCGGGCTGTATCTAGAACTTCTAACTAGGTCCTAAAAGGAATGGCCCTTCAACCGCCCGTCCAGACCCTCTCTGTTTTCCGATACTTTTATCATTCATCTGTGATATACATATATGTGAGGTATTTCCATTATTTTTCACTGGCTTTCACATACACATCACAAATTTAACTGTTTTATTTATATTTTACGTATTAAAAAGATTTTTATATTTATTTTAAACAAAACATTTATTGCTAGAAGTGAAAAAATTAATAACTTACAATTTTTTGGTTATATTCACACACCCCAATCAGTATTAATCATAAATAGAATTTAACGAAACGAATAGTTAAACTTGATTTAATAAAATGTAAGTGGTATTATTTTTATTAAAAACACTTGTTTATAAGTGTTAATCACTCGGATGCTTCGATGAAAATAAATTTTTGTTTGCTGCCACGTATTGTTGGGGAAGCCATTCGCCGTATTAATAAAGCATAATTTAGTACTTACAAATTTCTGAAGATTGCTCTGCATCATATACACTGAAACATCTTCGGCATCTTCAGAAAGTTAATCTGGGGTACGGTCACTAAGGCCCGACCAGTGCCTGACTAGATTTTTTTATTCTTCTATCAGAGGGGCAAAACCCTTAGAGTAGACTGTCATGAAGTTTTTTTTAGACGGGGCGTGCTTAGTTCGACTTCAGCTCGACTTTTTTATATAAAAAATATAATCGAAAAGCATCTGAGAAAATTCAGCTATTGTTAGTAATTTAGTTAAAACTTCTAGTATCCGCTCTTTTAGGTGTTGAAAGAAAAAACCTCAAATAATTTTTGAAAAAATCAAAAAACGAAGAAGATATTCAAAATTGAAAATGTTGGTCCTTACTTTCTACAACTTTAATATCTTTGGTGATTTGTATAGGTGTGTTATATAATTATTCGCAATAGTAGGCGGTTTCAAAAATATATTGTTTGAACAAATAAATTTCAAAAAACTTCTTGGATTTTTCAAAAACTAATTTTGGAACTGAATTTCTGACAAAAAACCCTTTTTATTTCTTTTTTTAAATTATTTTAATTTATTTTTATTCTTCAAGCTCTGTTAATATCAAAATATGATTTCCCTTAGTTTTCGATATATATAAATTGCGTCCTATCACGAGTAATTAAAAAATACACCTTAATATCATTAATGTCACCAAAAGTATTAAAGTTTAACGAAGAAAGGACCATAATTTTTAATTTTTAATATATTTATAATATAATTATATTTTAAGGTTTTTCTGGTTAAGGTTTTAAGCTGAAATTCTCAAGATGATTCGACATGGAATTGCTCAAAATAAACTTGGGATTTTTTACCGTTGTATTTTTCAGGGTGTCTAGCGTACTGGGAAATTGTGAGAAACTGAGAAAACCCCGGGAATTTTATTTGACCGTGAAAACCCCGGGTAAAACCCGGCAATTTTATTTAGGACCGGAAATGTTGTTTATTCTATGGAAAAATCGTTTTTTTTCTACGTTTTATTTTTATTCCATTCCTACATTGTCTACAGTCGCAAGGTTACTTTCCATGCTTATCCTATGTATATCGATTTAATTAACTTTTTTACATTCTCTTTCTAATGAGAAGGTATTGGTTTTATGTAAAATTTGACTTACTCGGTTTCAAGTGCAGGTATAAGTAAGTAAAGTACAAGTTCGTTAACCAGATATTGTGAATAAATATTCAAGATGTTAAAACATTTTCAAAAATTTTGAGACCATTTTTTTCAAGATTTGAAAATTCTATGTACGGCTATTCGTAGTACTCGGAAGTTCGAACAATTTATCCTCGCGATAAACAGCGGGCAGAGTTTTCATATGTAAATTATGTTTAAATTCCTATTTATATAAATACGTTGCAAAGTTTTGACCGGGAAAAAACCGGGGAAAAACAGGGAAAACCCCGGGAATTTTAAATTGCCTGATCACAAAACACCCTGATTTTTGTGAAATGTTTCAATATTACTGCATCGTTAGTCGGATACTAAAGTTCTAATTTTATTAGTAAAATTGTCGCGTATTCAGTGTTAGAAAGTGACTAAATTACCAAAAAATCAAGATTCAGAATTGCTGCGTTCTAACGTAAGTGTGCTACGCCACTTGTGTCCCAACAGCTCTGTAGAATCACATGTCTGACCGAAACTGCACGTTACTACTTTCAAAAACTATGCTTTGGCTCATGCTGTTTAGCATTGCATTACCTGCGTGATACAGTTTCTTCTGCCAGTAACTGCAATTTGTTATCAAATGATCATTACTTGATTTCAACGTATATAACATAAAAGTTATATTAAGATCTACATTTACAGAGCGAAAGTAACGTTCTGTTTTTTTAAGTTTCTGAAAAGGGAAGGTTCATCAGATAAGCTTCTCTGAATTATTTTCAGCCTTTTTTTAACTGAAGAGAAATATGTTGAAATAGTGAAAATTCATTGAATAATCAGAGGTTTTTAGATAAATTAAAGAGATTGCCAGAAATTATAATACCGGAGTCAATATAGCAAATGATTGGAAATTATTATTACACCGTTAACCCGTTTCCCTTTCGGGATAGGCGCGACTCACTCGGTAGGGAGAGGAGTAGTGTGATAAAATTTTTAGATTGATCTTGAATTCTCGTTTTATGTATTTAAATAACACGTTCATCCCGTAACATTGCTCCGACCCAGGTGGCTGATCAATCTTTCTAGCAATCACCCCAAGTGAAGATCCTCACAAAGTCGTCATGTGATGTTCCCCACTTGAGTCCATTAGTATCCAAGGTCTTTAGCTTCAGGCGTGATTCACTTTACTGGCACTCTTATTAATAACTATTTTCCGCCATACATTTTTGTACTGGCATACTTCTCTAGCTTCTTTAACGTCCATGCATTTTTTCATGCAGGCTCTCGTGTTTCTATGGCTTCTTATGT
>JAAAKG020049494.1:0-18463 GCA_010014905.2 Druon quercuslanigerum
TCGTAAAAACCTGTTTTTCGGATTCAGGGGGTCTCAAAACATGGACATTTGACAACAACGAGGGGGGGGGGGGTCAAATTTGACAAAAACTCTAATACATTCGCTGATGACAATGTAAAAAGATTGTTATCATTGCTATCGCTGCCAATGTTAAAGATAAAGAGTCGCATTTCTAACATTAAATATGGTTCGAATCCAGATTATATTTTATATGAAGATTAGGTCAAAGCTGAAAAAAGTCTCTTAGAGCAATCAAGTCATCAAGAATACTTTCTTATTTTTCAGAAACTGCCATGTCTGATATACCAAGTGCAAATGAATTTTTCAAGAAGAACATCAACGGAAACCTGACAAAAATTACTTGGAAGCATGCAGTAAACAGCAAAGCCTTACTTACAGAAGCTTTGACATCAGGTATGTAATTGTATTTCTTATATTTCACTAACCATACCTCTTATTTAAACAAAACTAAAGATAATGTTCTGGAAATAATAAATGTCTGAATAAAACTTTGTTATTGCAACTACGCAGTAAAAATTAGAATTACAGCTTAATATAATATTTAAACGACTGATACACAATGTTTACTACTACTATGTTTATTAAGTAACGCTCCTGCTTGTAATGAGTTCTGCTTGTAGGTAAAGATCAGTTTGACTAGACACAATATTAATCATTTGCATTTTCAATACTTAGGTCCTACATCAAAATCTGCTTCAAATATTGCACTGTATTAACAAACTAACAATCTAATAAACATGACTTGCGTGAATTAACTAACAATAAAAGCAGGCAGATGGTTCTTATCGGTTTTCTGTCCAGAACTACTGTTGTGCTTGTCAAGTCTCTATTTATAGAAATTTGTTTAAATCTACTTTGTCTGATTTCAACTGGGTTATACTTTTTGAAGCATAGCAAATCGTACAATTGTTTGTGATAATTTGACAACACACTATGTTTGTTCAAGTGTAAAATATACACGTCAATAAGTTGACGCTTTCTAATAATACGCAGTATACTTCTTTTCTTTATGGCGAATATTTCATATTTTTTAGAAATTTCAATCTCTCGTTCTGTAAAGAAATTAGGATTTTTCAGTACTTAATTTTTTTAATGATAATGTCAAGTTCAAAACTGTTACTTTTGCAAACAAAGTAACTATCGTTATTTTGTTTAGTTTCTTTTGTAGTTTACATATATAAAGGTGTACACATCTTTTTTTTTAATATTAACATGGTCCCGACCACCCCCTAAGGATCCCCATAAGAAGAAAATTTCTGAACATTTTAAAATAAATTTCTTATCAAATAATTCGTGATATTAAAGGATACCAAAATTTTTAAACATATAAAGACTTTTAAGTAGTATTCAGTATTTTGGAAAAAGCAATATTTATTATAAAATGTTGTTACTTATTTAAAAAATTAGCAAAAGAGTAGTTTTAGCTTTACCCGTTAAAAATTGGATTTAAGCAAATGCGAAAAAAGTAATAATTCAGGGCAATATTCCGTAATCCTTGAAGAATTTTCGTGAGATGATTTATTGTACATTTTCATGTTTTGGAAAAAATGAACCAAAATTTCCTTTTTCCCAATGTCATTCTTATGGGAAACGTCAGGGGGTGAACGGCCCTGTCAATATTTAAAAAAATACGTATTCACTTTTTTTGAGCACCTAATTTCCAGTAGGTTAGAATAAGAACAAAAATTCTTTAATGTTTCAAACAAATTAATGAATAAAACACATTTTTTCTTGGGTCGCAATGATTAGCTTTTTGAAATTCGCATTTTGTTATGTATAAAATACGAGAAAAATTAATGCTTGATTGCGATTTGTTAAGAGTAGCTGCTGTTTGAAAATGATTTAAACAATTTTTATAAACAAAGGACCCCGCACAATTTACATTAAAATCCGGCCTCAGTCAAATTGGCTGAAATTGCAATATAATATAGTTCAAAGCCTCCTGATAAAAAAATCCTAATGGTACTAGACCAAAAAATCAAAAGTTTTCGAGTTAGATGGGGCTGAACGAGAAAAATATGACCACAAGCGAATCTAATGTCCCACTTGAAACTTGAAGATGAGGTGCAGATTTTTCAATAAACTGTGATCAGCACAATCACTGTCAATACTAGAAACACTGGTAAGACCAATCCAGCTAATAAGGGCAACAAATGTCGCTGTCCTGGCAATAATAGGCGAAATTATGGCGCTATCCTGGCAAACGCAAATACTGTTCGAAATAATAAAGGTGAAAGATAGTTCAGTCCAATTATCAAAGGAAAAGCCAGTCCAGCTACTAAAGGCAGTGTAATGGGACTGCCCTGGCAATGTGAAGGTTTTTCAAAATAATCAAGACAAAAGACATTCTGGACTACCAAAGATATTTTGCAGTCCAGATAATTAAGACAAGACTGTAGGTCAGTCCAACCAACAAAGACAAGACTATAAATCAGTCAAACTAAAATGCATAACTAGTGACTCTTTGCTATGATACATTGCTAATAGATAAAAACAGTCAATTATTTAAACAATTTTAGTAAAAAGAATGTACATTTTTACTTTTGCATAAATAGTTTGCCCATTTTTGCATGACAAATATTTTTTTGTTATTATTTATATAATATTTATAAATGAAACTGTTTTAAACATTTTTTAACAAGAATTCCCAGTACCAAAAGCAATTTAACTTTTCAGTATAATCCCAAGTGGAAAATGCCTGATCTGAATACCCGGCCGACTGTAAGTCCAATTTTGGCAGCCAAAGGTCGGCTAAGGATACTGGGCCAATATCTGCATTTTAATCGGCCCAGTGTTGAGACAGTATTGGCAGCCAATATTGCTTATTTACATCTGACGATCCTCCGCCGATGCGTGGCCCGGAACTTTATTGCGCCAAGTCTAACTTTTAGTACGGAAAACCATGTTTTACGAGCATCAGCCAAAGTTTGGTCAAGTAACGGCACATTACTGAAACAAGTGTCACTTTTACCACGGCAAACCATGCAGTTCCATGTCAAATCATTTGAAGATTTTAAGTTATTGTTAGTAATCTTGATGAAAAATATTAGTATTTGTTGTCTTAGACGTTGAAAGGAAAAGCCTAAAACGTTTTTTGAAACATTTAAAAAGCTTTTTTTTTTAAAAACAGATTTTTAAATTACTTTAAATTATTTCTCTAAAACTAACAGAGATCAATTTCTGTTTTTTAAAAATCAAAGAAGTTATTCAATTTTATTTGAAAAATATTTTTTGAAAACTGTATCTAGAGTTCAAAAATAAATACCAAAATTTTGCATTAGGAATATCTCCCAAGTTTTTTTAATTTTTAGAAAATCGTTTTACGGTTTTTCTTTCAGCATCTAAGAGAAAAAATACTACAATTTTCATCAAGATTACTAAGAATACCTTAAATTTTTCAGATGATTTGACATGGAATTGCACTTATGTGATCTTAAATTTCTAAAAACATTAAATACAACTGTCGCGAAAACAACACTCGCTCCTCTTTTTTTCAGAAAATAGCTCTTAGTTCTGTCTTCATCAAAACTGTAAATGCTCGGAAAAAAATTAATTTTATGTCAATCGTAAACGTTGTAGAATGGTATGAAGCACATAAGAAACAAATCTAACACGAAGATTAAAAATTTTTGTTATTGAATAATTGTCAAATTTCACGATGAAATTTCGAAGTTCCGTCGTTAAAATTTATAAATGTTTATGAAAAATTACATTTCCTGGCATTCCAAAAAGTTGTAAAATAGTCTGTAAAGGGAAGAAACGAAATATTACGTAAAGAAAAATTTTAATCGATGTAAATTATTCATTTAAAAATTATTTTATTGATATTCCTGCTAACAGTTCGTTTATTTTACATTTACATAACGTCATAACATTACATAACTTTTTTTTCATATCGTTAGAGTATAGAGATGCGTCCTGAGAAAAATCTTTAATCTTTTAGTTCATTACGAAAAATAATTAATGTTTATCATGGAAAAAGGGTGAAACTGCGAATTTGTTTATAAATATTATTTAAATAATCAAAACTTTTCTTAATTAGAACAAAAAATGTCAGAAGGAATACTTGGCAAGACCCTGGCAATACATTTTTAGTTGCTTCCGCAAAAAATTTAACCCTATTCATGGGATAATATTGAAAATTTGAATTTGTTTATAACTATTGTTAAAATAATTTACGGTTGTTAATTTAAAAAAGACGTCAATGAGCCTAAAAAAACCCAAATGAGCCTTTGGCAAAACATTTTTGGTTGATTCTGCAAAAAATCCAAGGCTCGGAAAGCAGAACTAACCAAGCGCTCAAGCAGTAAATAGGAGCAGTAATGACGCACAGAAAACGCGAAGAAAGGCCGCTCTCTCTTTTGTCGCGTTTTCTGCGCGTCATTCCCATTCCTGCCTACTGCTCGAGCGCTCGTTCGTTGCTGCTTCGCGAGCCTTCAATGGAGCTAATTCATTGTAACTAATCGCAATGAGGTATTAATTTATCTCATATTTTATATAAAATGTATAAATGTTAAACATTTAATCATTGAGACTCACGGCAGAATGGTTTTTGTTAATTAATTTGTTCAAAACATCACAAACCATTTTTTTATTCTACAACCTACTAGAAATGCAAATTTTCTCGTAGGCAAACTTTTGTCCACCGAAAGTGTTTTTGGCCACACTGTAGCTGCTCCAGGTCCCGCCAGGCCTCGATTAGACCACTGCTTTTTCGGATTAAATAGTTCACCTTTTTCAATTAAATTAGTTTTTTTAAAGTAATAATTTTCTTAAACTTTCATCGTTCAATCGACCTCTTCTCTAAAGAAGTCAAGAATCCGAAGAAGTACTAAAGAATAATTTAAAAACTGGGTGCCACAATTTGAATATTGAAAATGAAAGAATAGTTGCGAAAGCATATAGAATTTATTGGGTTTTATAAAAAATATAATAAATATATAAAATATAACTCGTTAAAGTTCGTTACTTATTTACAAAAGTAACTTCGTTGTCAACTATAAATACCTAGTTAAAAAAAATTAATTACTTCCCATGTAGACGGAAAAAGACGTTCAGATTACACAGAGTAACATTTTAATCTTGGTCAAGTCTTTACCCGACTCTTTTCAGAGGTACCATCTTCACTGTCAATCGATAGCGACCTCGACCTGTGTTCCACTGGGTCTTCTCGAGTTACCCTTGATATATGAAAATGCTTGCACGCGCCACGCGCAGAAACATAAAGATCTGTCGGTTTAGAGTAGTTTACACTAAATTAAAAAAATTATTATAAAACGTGGGTAGTTATTCCAGACAGATATAAAAAATAAAAGAAATTTATATCCCATGAGGGGCAAGGGAAGTATCTAAACACAGACTTCACACTCTTTTCCCTCCTTCCCTCTTTTTCCCCTTTTTAAAGAATTCCTCTTTTTACCCTACTTTGTACTATTGTATTTTGGGTTCAGAAATCATCTGTTTTGAATAAAAATTCTGCTATTTGGTTGAAAATTAAACTATTTTGTTGAAAATTCTTTGTTTTTGGCTGCAAATTAATTTTATAAACTAAAACTTCGACTCTTTCATCGCTGGTTGAGAATTTGATTATTTTTAGTTAAAAATTCAGCAATTGGGTTGAAAATTGATGTCTTCTGTTGTCAATTCGCCCTTTTTGGTAGAAAATCAATCTTGTTGATTGAAAATTTAATTACTTGTTTGAAAGTTGTTCTTGAAAATTCCTTTTTCTTTGTTGAAAATGTGACTGTTTCATAGCAAATTCGTCTTTTTAAATTAAAAATTAAATTAAATTATTAAATATTCGACTTCTTGAGTGGGAAATTGTGTTGTTTTCGTAGAAAAATTTACTGCTTGCATATTCTTGAAAATTTAATTATTTGATTTAAAATTCAAATAATTCTTTCATTTCTCTTATTAAAAATTCATCTTTTTGTATGTTGAAAATGTAACCATTGGGATGAAAAGTTCAAAAATGTGTTTGTAATGAACTTTTTTGTTGAACATTCATATTTGTTGTTTGGAAATTAAACTGTTTTCTGGAAAATGCGCCTTTTTAGTTTAAAGTTTCAAAACTTTGGTTGACATTTTTCTTTTTAACTTGTCAGCAAAAATCTTTCTTAAATCAATATTCAACTACTTTTAATTTAAAATAAAAAATATTTTTATTTGTAATTCAACTACTTAGGTAAAAGTTGAACTTCTTTGTTACAAATTGATTTCTGTTGTTGTTAGAGATTCATCGTTTTGGTTTAAAATTTAACTATTTTGATAAAAATATATTTTTTTAAATAATCTATTTTGTTGTAAATTTGTTTCTTTTCTTAAGAATTGAACTATTTTATTGTAAACGAAATTTGTTTGTAATTAATTTTTTGTTTTAAATTCACCTATTCAGTTAAAAATTCGTCTTTGCAGTTCGATAGTTACGCTATAAGGTTACAAGTTGAACTTTTTTGTTGAATATTTAATTATTTTGTTGAAAATTCAATTATTTTGTTAAAAATGTACCTGTTTTGTTCGAAAATTCAACTGCTTTATTCATTCTTTTTTCGTTTGAAAATTCGACCATTTGGTTGAAAAATCGCTTTTGGCAGGTCGGAAATTCATCTTTTTTGTTTGGAAGTTTAACTATTTGGTTGTAAAACCAGTAGTTTAGTTTAAAATTAAATTTCGGTTTTAACAGTCAACTTACTTCCTAAAACATTCGACTTCTAAGCTTGAAAACTATATATTAATTTTATTCAAAAGAAGTTTCTGGTCTTTTATTTTAGGTGTTTACCAAATTAAATTTTAAAAATGATTTAAAGAGGAGGGTGTTCGTATTTGTGGTGTCATCCTGGGGAATCAAGATTCGTGCGATGATCCGTGACGAAGAATTTGAGGATGGAAAAAGTTTCCGTAATAGCGTGACGTAATTTTTCAAAGGTCCCTGAGAACAATTGACTCTTTTTGGAAGAACGATCTCTGATAAGAACTTTTTCATTGTCACTTGGTCTACTCTTAAGGTTGTGTCTTTTATTGGACGTGAAGCAAGGGTTAAAAATTTTAAAGTATATATCACAAACTGATCTCTGTAGAGGAGGAAAGCATCGATTTCCCGAATTTGGTTCACTAATGATTAGACTCGCGCACTAAAGTCGAACAGAAAAAGTTGCAGGCTGCAGCTACATGATATCAGCTTCTATATAGCCTCTTTAAGCTCTGATCGATGTATACTTATAATGTGACAAAAAAATTCATTTTTTAAAGCCACCATGATGTTGGAAGCTGACGTCGTCCTGGGAAATCTGACTAATTCAAACACAACAAAGATACCTATTATGGGACATCCTCCAAGCGAAATAAGTGATTTATCTTTGGATGAATTCCTCACCCATGTTCTCATGAATCACACCAAAGGTATAAAGCTAGACTTCAAATCGATTGAGGCCTACAAGGCAGGATTGCAAGTCCTCGAAAAACATAAATCGAATGTAAGCGTTATCTGTTTGTTTTTGGAACAATGATCAACAATTATGTTTCAAAGGACATATCAAAATTGACCGTTGTTTTTTTTTTACAGCTGACAGTCCCTCTTTGGATCAATGCTGACATTCTATCGGGACCGGTTAATGCATCTGTTAACGGAAATATTAAACCAGTCAATGCTATAGAATTCCTGGAGGGTGCCAAGAAGACTGTTCCTCAAAGTACTTTATCTGTTGGTTGGGTCACTAGGTTCGTTCACCAATAAGATTTTTTTTTATTGCAAATTTCTTTACTAACTATAATAATTATTCAAGTGTGAAACAAGACAATTTTATAAACCCAAAACTCCCTCGTACTGAAAAGTTCCATTTGAGCTAGGTCTCTTATGAGATGTGTAAACTTTCCGTGGGTCGATCAATGTCCTGAGGTTGCGCGGAACCAAAATAATTTAGAAAAATACGTTTCTCGTCGAGATTTAAAAAACCCCAGATTTTTTTCCCCTATAATCTGTAAGATATTCAGCATTTTCAAACAGTTTTTAGATCTTCTATGTATTTCTGTCATCATCAAAAAGAAAAAAGTCAATGTGGTTCTACTTTTTTTTGCTCCTTTAGAGGCGATTCCTATTGAAAAAATGTGTGTAAAAGTATAAAAGGATAACTTTATAGTGTCAATGAGAGTAGCTTAAATTTTAAAAAATCCCACGGAGGTTAAACCATCTGCAAACGTATACAAATCTTATTTCCTTACTGGATGTAAAAAAGTAAAAAATAAAATAAATAAATAAACCCCTATTAAAATTGAAAAAACCATCCTTGTTTAGAAAAAAAATTGAGCTCTACATTTTGTAGAGTAAAATTTTTATAAATGTCAAGTATAATAATTAAGAAAAAGATTTTGATACACATTCCCTTTAAAGTTTAAATGATTGATTTTTCGATTTAATATGAATTGTGTATAAAGTGTTCTCTGAAACATATTTAAAGACCTTCTAATGTGTAAGTTTTCAGAACCACCCTCGAGAGGCATAAACTACCCTGAAGCGTCAAAAAATTATCTTTTCTCGTATATATGAAAAAAGAGTGGGTTTGACATCCTAAATATAGGTTTTTAAATTTTTTGTAGACATGACTTTACAAGTAATTTATGTCCAATTTTTTTATTGACTTTTTTATTGACATAATTTCATAATATGATAGTCGATAAGATTTTGTACAGAGAAATACGAATCTGGAACTTTTAAATTGATATTATAATTATTTCCAAGATTCCTACCCGTTCCTCATATTAGACCGCTTCGCTGAGGAGACTAACTTCGATCATACCCACCCCAAGACTACCCCCATCCACACCCTTCCCCTTTGCCAGCCCCTCCCCCATTCTTATATCCCTTTTCAGGTGTAGAGCGACTGCAGCTAAACTCGCCCCTTACCACGACCTCGACCTTTCAATGCCCCCCCCTTTTTATATCCCTTTTCTGGGATAGAGTGACTACGTCTACACCGTCCCTCCCCCAGCCAGAATGTTCACCATTCCAGGGCCCCCCCCTGTTTTTATATCCCTTCCTTTATATAACTACACGTAGTAGGTAGTAAATGCCGAGTGCTGATTGTGAAATTCGTTTAAAAGTGTGTGATTCTTTTTTCTCGCATAAAATCCCCTATCCAGTTCAAAATCAAAAAATTCTGTAAATCTAAAAGACAATGAAAAAAATCGATATCTTGAACATTATTCCAGATATTGATTTAAAAGTTTCAGATTCGTGTTTCTCGCAAAAAATCCCATAGAAATCTGCATTAAAACCTTTCCGCCATGGATCTCATAATCCTGCCTTTATTTCTAAGGGTAGTTTTTCATCTTTCCTAAAAATCGAGGCTAAAAAAACCCAGTAATTTGTTATTTAATTCGAAAATTTAATTGATATTTTCTCAAAAGCACATAGAAATAATACACATACTCTTGGCGAAAGGAACTGTTCAACTCAAAATTAAATTAAATAATTTCTCTAATATAATAAACAAATTAAGGGATGATACCGAAATTTCCTGCATTTTTGGTGTTTGCATTAAACAATTTATAATATACCCTTCTCATTTCTTAAACTTCCCAACTTCAACATTTAAAAAATCGGATATGGGAAAGTATATGGGAAACCTAATCGAAAACTACATCGGAAAATATATAGGCACCGAGCTCAAATATCTATATAGTTTTTCATGTAGTGTCCCAAGTAGTTTTCTATCATTTATAATATTCCTTTCCCCATTAATTAACATTCAACATCAACGTTGTGTATTTTAATATTTTCAATCCCGAAACAATCATTGAACAATAAACATTGTGCATGGGTAACTATTAGGAAAACATGTGGCAAACCATATAAGAAACTATATTGGAAAATATATAGAATCTGGGCTCAAATTACTCTGTAGTTTTTCATATTGTTTCCTATATAGTTTTCCGTTTAGTTTCCCACGTAGTTTCCAATTACAATTCACAATTTACAATTCTAAAAACAATCATTAAATAACAAAATTGAACATGGCAAACTATATAGGAAACCATATAGGAAACCACGTACGAAAATATATAGAATTGGGGAAAAAATCACTATATAGTTTCCCATATGGTTTTCTATATAGTTTTTCCGTATAGTTCCCCATATATTTTCTCACGTAGTTTCTTATAGAATTTCCTAAATTGTTTCCTGTATAGTTTACCAAGAGCCAGTCATTTTTTTGGTGGTTCAAGTGATCGAAAATTGAAATAGCGAATATCAGGTTATCGAAATTTATTTTAAGGAAAACTAATTTGCCGAATGATTAATTGACGGAAAACCATTTTGCTGAAAGTTCAAATTTCAGAAGGCATAATTTTACAAAGGTTCAGATTACCGAAAAATAAATTTAGCGATAGGAGAGTTATCCGAAAATTATTTAACCGAAGGTTCAAATATCCGAAAATTTACAAATTGTTTATTTACATTCATATAGATGTTTAATATTAAATAAAACATGTATTATGCATATCAAGTTAATTGAAGGGATAAAAAAAACAAAAATTCAACAAAATGAGTGACAAATACCTAATATAGTTAATATACATTAATTTACGTAAAAGAAAAATGACCAATCGAGTTAAAGGTTACGCACCGAGCAGTATAAAATAAAGGTTAGTATTATTATTATAAACATTTAAAATACTGTCACAGGCTTAAAATGGTTAATGCTAAATAAACATAATAATTCTAATAAAAATAATACTAACCTTTATTTTTTCTTCCTCGACACGTAACCCTTTAACTAAATTGTTCATTTTTCTTGAACGTAAATTAATGTATATCAACTATATCTATAATAGAAATGTCTACTAATTCATTTTCACCCAGAATTAATATTTTTAGTTAGAAAATTCAACTTTTTCAAAGAAAATTAGTCTTTTTATCTTGAAATTTAATAATTGATTGCCTTGGTTAAAGTTAATGATTTATCTATTCTGTAGAAAATTCGTCTTTTTAGCTTGAAAATTTAACAATTTTGTAACTTAACAATGTTGACTTGAAAGTTCAACTAATTGGTTGAATTGTTTTTCTCGTTTTTCTAAAAAAATTTAATTTTTTTAAATTCTTTATTTTGGTTTGAAAACTAATCTCTTTGAATTGAAAACTTAACTATTTTGTTGAAAATGTTTTGTTTTTTTGTTTTGTTTGATCGAAAAAAATTTATCTTTTTGGTTTGATGTCTATTTGGTTAAAATTCGTTTTTTCGAAAATGCAATATTTTTATCTAAAATCTTAAGAAAGTAGAACGTCGTAAATGTAATTTAAGATAGTACTTACATTTATTTTATTCAGGAGAATTTATTTCCCTATTTTCGTGAAATAATGAACACCTTATCTCTTCTATATTTTTAGAGTAATTCGCAAAAAGTATTATTCATAAAATTAAATTAAAAAAATTTGGCTAAATTGACGCTGTGAAAATGTATCTTTCTATCGCAATCAGTGAAATTAAAAAAATTAATAAATGAAAAATAACTGATTTATCTGTTGCCATTATTAGTACTTTTTGATTTCAAAAACATATATTATATGAAAGTACTGACCAAATTTAGAAAATCGATCCTAAATTTTGTAGTAAAACATTGCCATTCACACTGCCTATATAGATGCGCACTTTAAACACGAATGTTAAACAGATTATTGATTGATTAAATGAACAATTAACTTTTTTCATCAATAAGGATTGTTTTCAAAAGGAAACTAAGTTGAATAGAAGATAATTTAATGGCAATAGAAAACATGATCAAAATTTTGAAAGCATTTTTAATATTTTCTTAAAAAGTAACTTCAAAGTCCTAGTAATGTAAAAAAGAAGGATAAATAATAAAGAACAGAGAGCGTTTTATTTGTTATTAAACATCTATCTGAATTCAAATAAATAATTTTTAAATTTTCGGATATTTGAACCTTCGCTTAAATGATTTTTAGATATCTCACCTATCGCTAAACTGTTTTTTCGGTCAACTGAACCTTCGCAAAATTAGGTCTTCGGAAATTTGAACTTACAGTAAAATGGACTTTCGGAAAAATGAATCTTCGCTTATATTATTTTCGAATAATTCGACATTCGTTGAAATAATTTTCGGTCAATTAATCATTCGTTAAAATGGTTTTCGGTCAATTAATCATACGGTCACTTGAACCATCGGAAAAATGACCGGCTGTCTAGTTTACCGCATGAGGGTTTTCAAGAGGGGATTCATCAATTCCGTTATAGCAAATTAAAATTCTAAATAACATTTTTATGCATTTCCAGTTACAAAGCTAACATCACTGGCAACTACACAAGCGCACACATTGAAGAGATGTTAAAAACCCTGAAGGACAGCAACGTGACTCAGACAGTGACTTATCCGGTGAGAGCAGCTTTTGCATTAAACAGCATTGACACATTGAAAACCCTTTTGGAGAAGAGTTCTAATAAAAGTGCAACACTGACTATCTGGTCCGCCGAAGAAGATGTAGTTGACGGAAAAAAACTCTCGAAACTGATTAATGAAGTTGGCCCTAAGAAGGTTTACGTTGATGTGCCAGAAAAAGTTTGGAAGACATTGGACATCTCCAAAGGTGCAGCTTCTTATGCTGGTTCAAGCATAGTTTTGAATTTAATTTCAACGATTGTAGTTATATTTACCACCCGATTGCTGTGAAGATGATGAAATTAAATAAGAAAAGGCAAAGTTAAGGAAGAAGCAGGTGAGGATGACCGAAGAACTGAAGATGTCTCCCGCAACGTTAGTTGCAAAAATAGAGGCTTTTTTGCCAAATGATGGAGAAATGGTTTTCCTGCGGTATTTTTTTTCTTAAAAATGTTAGTGTAGATAGAATCTACACTTTCACCAACGAGACCGAGCATATACAATGTTTATGATTAAAAATCCCAGGTGGAGATCTGATCCGAATTGCTTTTTATGTTAGTTAATAAATAAATATTTTGTTTTTCAATACTTACAAAAAATAAAAGAGTTGGCATGAATGTTTTAATGAATCCAAAGTTCGACCTTTATATTCCGACTGCAAAGAAGTTGATGCATTATATTTGGCTATCTTGATAATGTTTGATGTACTGCTTTGTCAAAAAACGCATGTACTGCTATGCTGGAACTACTAACATTTTATTTTGTACATAAAGGAAATATTTTGAAAAGTGTCTTGCATGCAGAAGCGTTTGCGTAATCCAGCTAAAGCTATTCGTTGAAGCTCCATGATATTTTTGACAAAATAGAAAATATATCTATTTGTGCTTACAGTCTACCAATTAAAATTTACTACCATACAGTTCCATTAGGCAGTTTGTCCTTATTTGTGCAGAATAAAAACTAGCAGATCGGATGATTTTGGATAACAAGATTTCAGTCAGTAAAACTGAATAGAAATCTTCCGGGCAAAAATTTTGAAGTAAAAATAGTTTAACAAGAATTATTGCTGTAAATCTATATAAATAGTCACATTGCGATGAAAAACTTATATTTTCAATTCAATGGTGCATGTATACTTTATGTCTAGTGTTCAGGTTCTTCAGCATCGCATTCCAAAAACTACAGAGACTTATAGAATTTAATACTATTATTATATTATTACAAGTAGAGAATACGAAATAAATTTATTTTTCAATTAAGAGATAAACTACCTGCATAGTTTCCATGAATTTGTAAGATCCAATACTGAAGCTTATTTCGCAAAATAGATAGTAAGATTGTAAATGTCAATGTTGTTTCCCTCTGTTTGAATATTAAAACATTTATTGTTAAATTACATGTTGGAACTTGCAAATTTGTGTGGTGTATGTTAAGAATTAAAATGAAACCTTATGTTTCTTCAAAAAAAGATTAAAATACCAACGGCCAATATTCAAATTAAATTTGTTACACGTATATTCGATGCATTTAATGTGATTAAGCATTTTTTTCTACCGACTGATGTGTTAAGTAATTCAAATGACTCATTTGTAATTTTTAGTTGTTAAAAAGTCCGAATTTATATTACATTTTTACATTACGTTATTTTTCTACGGAATTATCTTTACGAAAAATAGTTCGAATAGTATGATTTAGTTCGCTAGTTCGTTGGTTTTCTCAGGTTACAGTACTCTAAATGTTCATAAAAATTGTGAAAAATTTAAAATTAATTATTTTTAGTACATATAGAGTGTCAAAGCCAAAGGATTCAGTAGTTGTCAAATTATAAACAACTGAACACGCTGTGTTTGACAATGAGTGAATAAAGTCGTTCACGAAATAATTTTTTACCTTATTCATTAATTACAACAGAACAATTAACAACCTATCATAAAAAATAGAACGTTCATTTTAAACTATGATTTTTCATTAAAAATATGTTACCTTAGTGAAATATAAATAATATTTAAGAAGTTAACAATAAAATTAGTATTTTTTTTATTTAAAGTGCAGAAGTTTGTATTACATAAGTGCAAGGCTGGAAATTATGTTTAAAAGCTGGACCTCGCCGTCGGTAATAAAGAAGTCGTGTGATACTTGAGAGGACAAACACGATAAACAAAACTTTCTACCTTACCGACAAAATACTCGAAACAGGAAACTATACCTGTGGCAATTTCGGATGTTTTAAAACTTATACAAATTTTATTAAAAATTATAAATATTTTTTTATTTGCTGTTTCACCCCTTTGTTTTCTTTCATTAAATGTAAAAATAATTTCACACTTTTTTATGCAGTGTTAATTATCATTTTTTTCTTAAAACATAAAACAAATAACAGGGTAACAGTGAATTTATTACTTGACAGGGAATTTTACACATTTTTAAAAGAAAAAACTGATCTATCCATTCGCTTGATATAGCATGATGATATAATGCAATTTAAAACAATGTATCTTTTCACTTTATGACAAATTATTAAGAATTTTGAAATTAATTTTATTTTGCCTTTTTTTAAATATTAAGTTTAAATGTTAACTTTTTTCAGTTATGATATAATTTAGTTTACGATCCGTAATTATAAAATCGTCTAGTTTAAAGTTGTTCGTTTTAGATCTACATTTTCAGGCGCATATTTTTTTTTATTTACGGAGTTTTAATATTCACAGGCTTTTAAAATTAAAATTTTTTTATAAAAAACGTTTTTAGTTGACCAAACAACAAGTAATAAACTAGTCAACATCAATAATTTAATGTTTCTTAAAGTTGAACTGTACTTTAAGTATTAAAAAGTGAACAATAATTTATTTTACAAGACACAAATGTAAATCTGTCATTAAAATTTTATTGAGTATTTTCAATATCAAAATAACCTGAAATTAAACGCTTTTGTCAAATTAAAAATTCTAATCAAGTATTTTTTCAGTCTAAAATATTAAATTTTTAAGCCATTCAATTTGAAAAATTTTAATTAAGACAAGTAACATCTTTCTGATATTTAGAAGTTTTTGGCTGTTAATACAAAAGCTTTCATTATAAATGGCCGGATTTTTTTGTAACGTGTAGAGCGTAAACACTCACTAATTCAAAACGATTAGTTATAGATCAAATATATAAAACTAAACAGTTTGAAAATACATTGCTTGAAATCATTAAAATTTCAAAGAGCTAAATTTTTTCTTTTAAAATTATAATTTTAATTGTTCTATTGAAATATTCCCAATTTGTTAGTGAAACTGTGCAATTATAATGTATAAATAACAATTGAACATTCAAAATCTTGAAGAAATTCGAGTAAATTGAAGAGGTATTTATAAGTTTTGCAAATATTATGAATTATTTCAAAACTTCAAATGTTTTCAAGTAATTTAAAACACAATGTAGATTTTTGCAGATTTCAAACGATTGCAAACCGGAAAAAATCGGGAAATGACCGGGAATTTTTTTCTTTGATTTAAACGGCTTCAATAAAATGATAGTACCCAAAAAAATATCATTTTATTACCGTAATGACAAGAGTGTACTAAAATGATTCTTTGCTCCGTATCATGCAGTAAATTTCATATTCTATTTGTTTCTTTATCTGCTAAAACAAATCTGTTCTTTTATTTAAGTTAAACTAGTAGATTTTTTATCCTTTAGGTTTAAAAAAGACACATTTTTTCGGTGAAAAACATGAGATGCATTAATTTTTTGTACTTTTTCTTTTTTTAAACATCAATTTAGATTGAAAAAATAAAGGATGCAATTGCGTGCTTAGAATATTTTTTCGATTTGTCAAAGGGCTGGCATGTCATTTAGGTATCATGTTTTTACTGATTTTACTTTATTGATTGTAGTTTACATGCGCACAAGTCTATTCAGTACAGCGGACACTACAAATGTTTAGGATTCCTATGATAGATTATAAATGACTTTTTAAAATAATACTTAAGATCCCTACCTTACCGACATTTCTTTGCGCAACAACATTCTTCCTCATATTCGTCCAAATAAATTGAAATATTAAGCTGAAAATTTGGGTATTAATTGCAATTAAAATTAATTTTTTTTTAATTTTTGGACATTTTTGGTTGTGATTTCAGAAATTTAGGATCATACAAATTGAAATTAAAAATATTCCTAAGTGTCGGTTAGGTAGGAATCGGGTAAGTATTTCATGGCCTGAATTAAAAAAAGATTTATATGCTCGCGCCGACGAACGTTACAACTTAGTTACGAACGAATAAATATAATAAAAATAAATGAAAAATCCTTTGAAAAAATAGACTCTCGAGCCTAGTGTAAAATACAAATTTCAGAATATGCAAGTCCTTGAAGTCCTATTATTTTACCTTTCACCAAAAGGGCAATCGCGTAAAACTTGGATTCGATCAAAAGAACATTTTTTAAGGAATTCGGTCAAAATTGCCCAAAAAAATCCGGAAAATATGTTTTTCTCGATTTAAATAAAAATTATCAGTTGTATAAAAAAAATATTAACCATGTTAGTTTTTTTCTGTTATTCAAAATTTCACACCAATTACTTTTTTTTTAATGAAGTGAAATTTTTATTTTAATCCCCGGTGAAAATTTTTTATAAGTAAATACTGATAACTAGAACCATTTTTATGGGAAAATACAATTGCATACAATAAATTACAACAAGAAGTACTGGAAATTAGAACTTTTCTCTATTATTTAGGAAAATTTTATACTTTTTTGTGTGTTGTATTTTATTGTTCTTTTATTATTGGACAAGAAGTATGAAAGAAATTACAGTTTTTGTAACGAAATATTTGCTTTTTTAAAATATAAAACATAAAACTGCGATAACGGCCAACGATATAAGAAAAAGATACAAAAAGTTTAAAATTCGTCTAAATAATAGACACAAGTCATAATTTTCTGTAATTTATGGTTTTTATTTATATTATCTATAAAAATAATTCTATATTTTTTCGCACTTATTTCTGAAAAATCGTCACAATTTTGTTTTGAAGAAATAAATTTAAAGAAAAAAAAAGATTAATTTCATAGTGATCTACAACTTTTATTGAAAGAATTTGATGAAATATAAAACAAATTCTTTGTAAATAAATTAACAGAATCATGTTTTTCAGGTTTTCCGTGCAATTTCATCTGAATAATTTCCAAATTATTATTTTTTATAATTATTTATTTATCGCAAAGTGTGATAAAAAGGACAATTTGGCTATGCATTATACATTTGATGCAGATGCACTTAGAGAACATAAATAATTTATATAATGTTGCATGCAATTTGTATAAAAAAAAACTTAAATGTGTTACTTTGTGTAGCAAAAAAAAGTTTTTGACTAGAAATGCTGAGATATATATATATATTTTTAAATATTCTTTAAAAATTCTTTGAAATTAACAATTATTATTGGTATCAACAATTTAAAAAATACACTTTGTAACAGAGATTTTTAGTATCATCAATTGTTTACATTTACACAAACATATTCGATTGCACCCCTAATGCTCTCCATTGCAGGACCAATAACGAGTGTTGGCACCACAACTTTAACAGAGTTTTTAGTAAAGCAAAGTTAGTGGTGGAGGGCTAGTGCGATTATGGTCAAAAATCTACATTTTTAAATTGTCTTTCCAGCAACTTATTTAGTTTCAAATATACTCTATAGCTCTATCCCAAAAAATGTTGCACCATTTATTTATATATATTTTATTATTTATATATTTATCTATATATATATATATTTTTTTTATTTATATATTTATTTTATACATGTATTTATACATATTTATTAATTGCACCACTGGGAATTTTCAAATTAAATAAAAAAATAATTTTTAAGTGTGGCGATGGAATGAGCCAAAGAGGATTAAAAAAATATGATTATTTTTACATAATGTGAGGTTTAACACCAGCCTTGATCCCCCCCCCCCCCCCCCCCCCCCGCCCCCTCCACAAACATCAACCCCCACACCCCCTCCCCCCGGCCCCCCCCCTCCCACCCCTCTTCACCCCCAACCAGTGACGACACTCACA
>JAAAKG020049505.1:4320-18463 GCA_010014905.2 Druon quercuslanigerum
TTCAAACAAAAATAATTTTAAACAAAAGAGTTTATCTTTTAACGCACTTATTTTATTTTCAACATAAAAGATGAATTGTCAACAGAAAAAAAAAAGATTAAATTTTAAAGAAAAAGATAAATTTCTATAAAAATATTGATTATTTAACAAAATATGTGCGTTTTCAACCATATAGTTAAATTTTAGATTAACAAAGATAAATTTTCATTCAAATTGTTGGATTTTGAACTAGAAAAAATAAATTTTTAACTAAAATTATAAATTTTCAACTAGGATAGTTTAAATTTTTATGAAAAAGAGGAATTTTCAAACAAAAAGATGAAATTTTTACTAAACAAACAAATTTTTCACAAAGATCATAAATTTTTAAACAAATAATTGAACTTTTAAGTAAAAATGTCAATTTTCAGCCGAAAAGGAAACACATGTTTTAAAAAAAAGTTAAATTTTTTGAAAAAATTAGTTTTCATCGAAATAAAATACAATTTTTTAATCAGAGCTCATTTTTCAAACGCAGAAATTAATTTTTAGTTAAAATTATGCATCTTCAAACAAAAATAATTTTAAACAAAAGAGTTTATCTTTTAACGCACTTATTTTATTTTCAACATAAAAGATGAATTTTCAACAGAAAAAAAAGATTAAATTTTAAAGAAAAAGATAAAGTTCTATAAAAAAATATTTTTTTAAAACAAAACACGCGTATTTTTAAAAATATATTTGAATTTTCGATTAACAAAGATAAATTTTAATTCAAATTCATAAATTTTCAAAAAAATAGTTAATTTTTGGAATAATGTATCAATTGTTAATAAAAAAAATAATTTGTTAACTATTTAATTTTTTTTATATTTTTTATTAATAGTCCATTTCCAACCAAAAATTAAATTGTTTAATTTTTAGATAAAAAATAAATAAAATACATGTTCAATGCAAAAGACACGAATTAAAAAAACTGAATTTTCAACCAAGGAAGGTGAACTTTCTAACAAAAGACAGATTTCTAACCAATTAAACTAAACTAAAAAAAAGGGAAATTTTCAAGAAAGTAGTAGAAACTTGAATAAAAACAGATGAATTTTCAACCAAAGTTATCAATTTTCCACCAAAAATGTAAAAGCTCATTAAAAAAATAATTACTTTTTAAACGAAATATCTAGAAGATTAAAAATCGACACTTTCACAATTTAAAAAAATGTATTTTCAACAAAATAGTTAAAATTTCAATTAAAGTGATGGATATTCATTCAATCAAAAAATTAATTTTAAATAAATGAGTTTAAATTGTAACCAGGTAGTCGAATGTTTAAGTAAGTAAATAAATCCGTAACATAAATTTCCCCAAAATATTAAAAATCCTGCATTCTTTTAAAATTCCATTTCAAATATTTAAGTTTTTTTTTTACCATCAGAATTTTTCAAGCTATTGAAAATCACATAAAATCCCTGAAATCTTTCGCAATACCTTGAAATTATTTAAATTAAAAACATTTCTTCGAATCTTTTAAAATTCACTATATAGAAAAAAATTTCTACAAATATTATAAAAACTTTTAAACAGTCTTAAATCAGATGCAACTTCCTGAAATCTCTTAAAATACGGAAAATTGCCTCGAATCAATCGGAATATTTTTAAATACCTTCAAGTAAAATTATTTATATTATAAAAAATTAATAAACAATATAAAATTATTTAAAATCTCTTGAAATGTTTCGTATCTTATAATTCTTTTTAAAGAAACAAAACGCACAAAAGGAATAAATTATTTAAAAAACAAAAAAAAAATTGAGGATGGCAACAAACCTAATGAAAAAAATGGTAAGAAAATTGCTTTTGTAAAACGTTTTTTTTATTTATATTAAATAGATTTACTGGTCTTTAACTTCACGAAGACGACGAACTGCTGACCTGACGGAGGCGGCGGTCGTTGTGGAGTAAACCCAGGCACCACCTGCGACTGTCCTTTTGCAACGCTTGCAAGACCAAATTCCAACTACGCTGCGCTTCATGGCCTCCTGCAAACAGAAAATTTAAAACTAAATTTAAAAACAATCCTTCAGAAAGGTTTTAATTCTTCAAATCTCTAGCTGCTGGATTTTCTTCTTTCTATTTCTGGAATGTCTCCTTTAAAAAAAAAAAGTTAAAAATAAATTCTAAATTAGAAAAAACTAATTTTCAACCAATAAGATCAATTTTCCAGCAAAATAGGTAAAGTTGTAACAAAATACATGAATCCTCAACCAATTAACCAAGATTAAATATTTCCCCACAAAATTCGAATTTTCTATCAAATATAGCAATTTTAACCAAATTTTTTAATTTTCGACTTAAAAAGATAAATTTTGAACAAACATGTGCAAGTTACATTTTCCATTAAAACAATTAATTTTTAACTGATAAAAAAAAAATAATTTCTAATTAAATTCCTTTAAATATCTTGAAAATCCTTAAAATCATTGCATTTTTTTTAAAAACCTTGATAGATTGTTAAATAACTTTTAAATTAATCGATCGGCATTCTTTAACATAACTAAAACTGATTTAATTATATTTAGATCATTTAAAAATAAACTTTAAAATCCCGTAAAACTCTTCCGATATTTTTTTGAAATATCTTAAACTTTGTGTCAATTAATTAAAATCTGTCGAAGTTTCTCCACATTGACTAAAATTAATTTAAAATCTCTTAAAATGCTTTAAATTTTCTTAGGTTTCTTAAAATATCTTAAAAATTCTTAAAAGCTTGGAATTTTTTCAAATTCATTAAAATCTTTTTAAATAACTTGTCAATGACTCGCTTGACATTCTTTGAAATCACTAAAACTGTCGTAAAATCTTTTTTAAATTCTTAAACTTTTTAAATTATTTTTAAATCCTTTAAAAAGAAACTTTAAAGTCCCGCCAAGTTCCAAGTAATTCCTTAAAATCACTAGAATTCTTAAAAATCCTGTAAGATTTCTTCAAAATACTTAAAGTCCTCCGAATTTTTTTTGAACTCTTTTCAACTTGTTTGAAATCATTTAAAATATTTTAAAATTGACTGAAATTAATTAAAACTTTTTAAAATCCTTTACATTAAAATCTTTTTTAATAAATTTTCAATTACCCACTTTTCATTCTTTAAAATCACTAAAACTGTCGTCGAATCTTACAAAATCTCTTGCAAATCATTAGAATTTTTTAATTGTTTTAAAATTCTTTAAGTTTTTAAAAATGCCTAAAGTCCTTCGAATTTTTCTGAACTCCCTTTAACTTTTTTGAAATCATTTAAGATTTTTCAAAATTGACTACAATTAATTAAATTCTCTTAAAATCCTTTACATTTTCATAGGTTCCTTGAAATCTTTTTTAAAAACTTCAAAATCTTTGATTTTTTTTTAATCCCGTGAAATCTTTTAAAATTTAATAAAATTTTTTTCAATTAATTTTTAAATACTCGCTTTACATTCTTTAAAATGACTAAAACTGTCGTCAAATCTTATAAAATCTCTTGCAAGTCCTTAGAATTTTGGAATTGTTTCTAAATCCTTTGAAAAGAAATCTAGCAATTCCTTTAAAATCTCTTGAGTTTTGAAAAATCCTTAAAGCCCTCAGATTTTTTTACCTCTTCAAATTTTTTAAAATCATTTAAAATATTTCAAAATACTAACATTAATTAAAACCTCTTAATAACCTTCAAATTTTCTTAGGTTCCTTAAAATCTCTTGAAAATCTTCCAAATCTTTAGAGTTTTTTTTTTTTAAATTCCGTGAAATCTCTTAAAATTTGTTAAAATCTTTTTCAATTAATTTTCAATTACTCGCTTTATATTCTTTAAAAACACTAAAACTGTCGTAAAATCTTATTTATTTCCTTATAATTTTTTAATTGTTTTAAAATCCTGTATAAAAAAATCTAGTAATTCCTTAAAATCTCTAGAGTTTTAAAAATCCCTAAAGTCCTTCGATTTTTTTTTAATTCCCTTAAAATTTTTTGAAATCACTTAAAATATTTCAACATTGACTAAAATTAATTAAATTGTTTAAAAATCCTTAAAATCTCTTAAAATATATTAAAATCTTTTACAATTAATTTTCAATAATTCGATTTACATTCTTTAAAATCACTAAAACTGTCGTCAAATCTTATAAAATCTCTTGTAAAACCTTTGCATTTTTGAATTGTTTAAAAATCCTTTAAAAAGAAATCTAGTAATTCCTTTAAAATCTCTTGAGTTTTTAAAAATCCCTAAAGTCCTCCGATTTTTTTTGAACCCTTCAAATTCTTTAAAATAATTTAAAATATTTCAAAATTGACTACAATTAATTAAATTCTCTTGAAATCCTTTATACTTTCTTAGATTCCTTAAAATCTTTTGAACATCTTTGAATTTTTTTTAAATCCCGTGAAATCTCTTAAAAATTATTAAATTTTTTTCCCATAAATTTCAATTACTCGCTTTACATTCTCTAAAACCTCTAAAACTCTTAAATTTTTTAAAATCTCTTGTAAATCTTTAGAATTTTTGAATTGTTTTAAAATCCTTTAAAAATAAATCTAGTAATGCCTTAAAATCTCTTGAGTTTTAAAAAATCCCCAAAAGTCCTCCGACTTTTTTTGAACTTCCTTCAATTTTTTTGAAATCATTAAAAATATTTCAAAATTAACTAAAATTAATTAAATTCTTTCAAAATCTTTTAAATTTTTAATCGCCTTAAAATCTCTTGAAAATCTTCGATTTTTTTTAATCCCTTGAAATCTCTTAAAATTTATTAAAATACTTTCCATTAAATTTCATTTACTCGCTTCACATTCTTTAAAATCACTAAAACTGTCGTCAAATCTTATAAAATTCCTTGTAAATCCTTAGAATTTTTGAATTGTTTCTAAATCCTCTAAAAAGAAATCTAGTCATTCCTTTAAAATCTCTTGAAATTTGAAAAATCCTTAAAGCCCTCAGCTTTTTTTAACTCTTCAAATTCTTTAAAATCATTTAAAATATTTCAAAATACTAACATTAATTAAAACCTCTTAATAACTTTCAAATTTCCTTAGGTTCCTTAAAATCTCTTGAAAATCTTCCAAATCTTTCGAGTTTTTTTTTTAAATTCCGTGAAATCTCTTAAAATTTAATAAAATCTTTTTCAATTAATTTTCAATTACTCGCTTTAAATTCTTTAAAATCACTGAAACTGTCGAACAATCTTATAAAATTTCTTGTAAATCCTTAGAATTTTTTGAATGGTTTTAAGATCCTTTAAAAAGAAATCTAGTAATTCCTTTGAAATCTCTTGAGTTTTTAAAAATACCTAAAGTCCTCCGAACTTTTTTGAACTCTCTTCAACTTCTTTGAAATAATTAAAAATATTTTAAAATTGACTACAATTAGGTTATACCTCTGAAAATCCTTTAAACTTTTAGACTCATTAAAATATCTTGAAAATCTTTGAATTAAATTTCAATTACTCGCTTTACATTCTTTAAAATCACTAAAACTGTCGTCAAATCTTATAAAATCTCTTGCAAATTTTTAGAACTATTTAATTGTTTTAAAATCCTTTAAAAAGAAATCTAGTAATTCCTTAAAATCTCTTGAAAATATATTTTTGTTTTTGAATCCCGTGAAACCTCTTAAAGTTTATTAAAGTCTTTTTCAATTAATTTTCAATTACTCGCTTTACATTCATTAAAATTACTGAAACTGTCAAACAATCTTATAAAATCTCTTGTAAATCCTTAGAATTTTTGAATTGTTTCTAAATTCTTTAAAAAGAACTCTAGTAATTCCTTAAAATCTCTTGAGTTTTTAAAAATCCCTAAAGTCCTCCGAATTTTTTTGAAATCATTTAAAATATTTCAAAATTGACTAAAACTAATTAAATTCTTTTGAAATCCTTTAAATTTTTAAACTCCTTAAAATCTCTTGAAAATCTTCAAATCTTTGAATTTTTTTTTAAATCTCGGGAAATCTTTTAAAATTTATTAAAATCTTTTTTAATTATTTTTATTTAGTCGCTTTACATTCTTAAACCACTAAAGATGTCGTCAAATCTTATAAAATATCTGGTACATCCTTAGAATTTTTGAATTGTTTTAAAATCCTTTAAAAGGAAATCTTGTAAATAAAAAAATAAAATTTTTAATCTCTAAAGTCCTCCGAATTTTTTTGAACTTCCTTTAACTTTTTTGAAATCATTTAAAATATTTCAAAATTGACTACAATTATTAAAATCTCTTAAAATCCTTTAAATTTTTTAGACTTCTTAAAATCTCTTGAAAATCTTAGAATTTTTTTAAATTCCTTTAAATCTCTTAAAATTTATAAAAATCTTTTAACCAAGAAAAAGCCTAAAAAAATTAATGAATGTTCAACTAAAAAATAGAAACTTCAAGTTATAATGTAAGTAATTATTTTATTTAAAAGAATTAAGTATAATCTAAAAAAAGAAATTGTATAAAAAAATGAAATTTTAACCAAATTTTTTAATTTTCTACCACAAATGACAAATTTTCAAAATGAAACATAAATTTTCACTTCAAAAAACTAATCTTCATTTTTTTTAAATGAATTTTCAACAAAATATGAAAATTTTCAATCAAAAATAAAACGGTGAAAATCTTAAAAAAGTTCTTTTTTAACATCAACACAAAAAACACGAATTTTCAATAAAAGAAATGAATGATAATACCAAAAATGAAGTTTTAACCAAATAGTTGAATTTTCAACTCCAAATGATCGTAGGGTACTTTTTTCGCATTTAAAGGATAATAAATTCAATAAACTTAATAATATTTCAAAAAAAAAAAAATCAAATAAAACTCAAAATAAGTAAAATGAATTGGAATACAATTTTTAATACTTAAAATTCCATTAATTTTCCTAAAAGTAGAATGAATTTAGAGGAATTTAAGATAAACAATTCGATGATATTCATAAAAATTCAAGGTAACTTTTAACAAAAAATTGAAGTTAATAATATGCAAAAACATCGTCGAATTCTGAAATTTTAAAAAGACTTAGAAAATACAGTTCAATTTAAAAGAATTTAAAGAAATACTTAAGAATAAAGTGAGGGATAAAAACTTCAGGATCAATTAAATAAAAACGTTAAAAAATATTTTAAAAAACCATAGAATTAAGTAGAATTGAGAGAATTTAAAAAATTGGGATTAATTAATAAGAATTCAGGGTGAATTCAAAAAAAAATTTTAAATCGCTTTAAATATTTGAAACTATTCTAATTTATAACCAAAAAATAATTAAAATTAATGATTCATTGAATTTTAGATTAGAATTGAAATAAAATTAGAAAAATTAAAGAGAATTCGAAAGAATTTCATGAAATCCCTAAGAATAATTTAAAATTTGTAAGAATTTCTTTGAAATTAATAAAAAAATCTTAAAATTCCTTTAAATTATTAAAAATCTTAGAAACTTCTCAAAATCGTTTTAATATGTTTAAAATGCGTTTGGAATCATTTTAAAAATGTACATGAAAATATTTCAAATCGTTTGCTGATTTTATTAACTGAATTTAAAACATTCAACAGAATTCCAAAGAATTTAAATGAATTAAGGATAAATGAATAAGAATTAAGAATTAAAAATTACTAGAAATCTTTGACATTCTCTACAATCTTTAAAATTCTTTGAAATCCACCAAATTTTTTTATAACGACCCTTAAAATCATTACAATTCTAGAAAATTGTATTAAATCCTGTCAAATCCTTAAAAATTCTATAAAAACTTAAAGATCCGGTAAAATCGTTTCATATATTCCGAAACTGTATTTTAGGGAATCATAAACTCGCAAATAAAAATGATATATTTTCCAGAAAAAAATAAATAATAAATAAATAAATAAAATAAATTTTGAACCAAATAGTTAAATTTTCAACAAAAAATAGAATGATTAAAATGTAAGAAAAATTAATTACGAAAATAAAAAACAAGAACTTTTAAAAAATAGTTCAGTTTTCATCAAAAGAAAGGATTTTTAAAACTGGAATGATGAATCTTAAACAAAATCAATTATAAACCAAAGAATTGAATTTTGAGCAAAAAAGATAAATTTTCAAAAAAATACATGAATTTTCAAATAAATAAGATCAGTTTTCCAACAAAAATGGAAGTTAAATTTTCTGTTAAAAATTGACCTTCAACTAAATAAAATTAATTTTCAACAAAAGAAAGCATTTTTTTAACTGAAACGAATCTTGAAAAAAATACAGCAAAATAAATTTTCGACAAAATAGATAAAACTTTTAACAAAAGGTATGATTTTTCAATAAAAAATACAAAGGTTAAAATCTTAAAAAAATTAATTAAAAAATAAATCAATGAAAAACACGAATTTCGAACAAAAGAAATAAATAATATCAAAAATATTAAATAATAATAAATAATAGCAATATTTTCAGTCACAAAAATTGATCAATTAAATTAAATAAATTTGGAAAAATAGTTAAATTATCAACAAAAGAAATTAATTTTTAACAAAACACATGAATTTTCGAAACCAATATTTAAAATTTCGAAGGAATTTTAAACTAATACTTAAATTTCGAACCAAAGAAATAAATTTTCACCCAAAAAGATTAATTAGTCATCAAAAATATTAACATTGTTCTCCAAAAGACAATTTTTTAGCAAAATATAATAATTTTCAAGCAAAAACATTATATAGTTCAATTTTCAGCTAAAAAATTAACTAAATTATTTTTTTTAACAAAACATTTAAAGTATGCTAATTAAAAAAAAATTCCTATCAAAAAAGGCAAACAAAGCCGTTTTTAACCGAATATGGAATAATTACACCTTAAGCTAAAAAATTAATTTTTAATTTAAAAAACAAATTTGGAACAAATTAGTTATATTTTCAACTCAAAACACATCAATTTTCTACCAAAAAGGGCAAATTTTCAAGTAAGAATAGAATAGTTAATATTAGGAAAATCAATTTTAAACAATGAAAACACAAATTTTTAATAAAACAGTTCAATTTCCAACCAAACAAATTAATTCTAAAACCAAAAAAGAATTTTTAACGTGATATATCAATTTTCAGCTTTAAAATATCGACTTTCTAGCAAAAATAGAAAACAAACTTTTAAAAACCTGAATTTTTTACAAAATATTGAGATTTTTAACAAAAGAAATTAATTTTTAACAAAATACATACATTTTAAAACAAATAGTTGCATTTAGAATAAAAGCAATTAATTTGTAACCAAAAAAATGAATTTGTCATCAAGACTATTAACATTATTTATCAAAACACAATTTTTTAAAAAAAAATATAGGAATTTTCAAGGAAAAATATTATATAGTTTAATAAAATAAAATATAGCCAATTAAAAATAAAATGATATTTTAAATATATAAATTTTAAGTTAAAACATTATTCTTTAATTTAAAAAATAAATTTTGAACGAAATTGTTATATTTTTAACCCAAAAAGGTGATTTTTAAAAACAGAACATGTATTTTATAACAAAAATGGCCGCACAAATCAAGTTATAATCGAAATTGGATTAAGTACAATTTAAGTTTAAAAAAAATAGTTTTCAATTTACAAAACGAATTTTGAATGCAATAGTTATATTTTTCTAACAAAGAAGGGCAAACAAATCAATTTTTATACGAAAATGGTATAATTACATTTCAGGTTAAAAAAAATCAATTTTTAACAAAAAAGCGAAATTTTCCATATTATAGTTAAATTTTCAAAACAAAACATGTATTTTATAACAAAAAAAGGAATACTTTCAACCAAACAGAATAAATAAAATGATTTTAAAAACTCATGCTTAAAAAAATAATAGAATTTTCACCAAATTGTTAAAATTTCAACCAAAAACATGAAGTTTCAATTAATCAGATTACTTTAGAGCTAAAAATTTCGAATAGCATAGTTAAATTTTTTTTCCAGCAAGATAAAATTTTTATTCAAAAATACGAATTTTACACAAAAATTGTAAATTAAATTTTCAGTTAAAAAATTTAATTTTATACAAAAAAAGATTTAATAAAAAAAACATGAATTCTCAAACAAATATTTGAATTTTTAATGAAATTTTCAATCTAAAGAGATAAATTTTCAACGAGAAGATGAATTAGTCACAAAGAATATTAAAATTGCATCCCAGAAGAAGATATTTAAACAAAGTTTAGGAATTTCCAACTGAAATACACACTTTCAACTAAAAACATGAAATAATTAAATTTTTAAGCAAAAAGATTAATTTCCAAAAAAGATCAATTTTCAAGCAGAAATGGAATTGTTCAAATTTTAATAGAAAAAATTAATTTTCAACTAAAAAATGATGAATTCTTAAAAAAAAATTAATATTTAATATTTCAATGAAATTTCAAGCTAATAAAAGTTTAATTCCAACAAAAAACGAATTACTTTTTGACCAATTTACACTTTCAGAACGCTTTTAACACTGTCTTTGAAAATATAAGCATCAAAATTTTATATTCGAAAGCAGGCGTAAAAAAAGTTTTGTTTAAATATGAAACCATATCTTTTAAAATGAATTTTTCCACTATAAATTTACACTTTTATTTATGAAAAACGTTACCTTTCCACAGAACGTGCAGGTGTACTTGCTGTGCTGGGTAATTTCCATCTTCTTGACCATTTTCCTGAGGGAGGCACCATATCGGGTACCGTATTTCCCGGTGATTCCTACCTTCTTGGTACGCTTGGCCTATAAATTCAAGACAATATATCACACCACAATTCACGAAAATCACATTAAATTATATAAAAACGAAGAATATTTTACGGAGATTATTAAAACTGAAAATTATTTGACTTTGTAACAACGAATTTGAAAAAATATTAATGAAAAAGATGCTTGGGTAGTCCGAAAAGTCACGCGTGGTAACCTCAAAATTTTGACAACGTAAACAACAAAAATAATTTATAACTCTCGGTATTCACAAGTTTTGATTTTTAATGATGAATTTAACTCTAAAACACGATGTTTTCACTATTAATATTGTTTATTTAACCAGTAATATCTTTCACTTCGGAACCAGTGGTCACATAACCTCACTTTTTTATAAACGTGCACAAGTTAAAAATTTCGCGATTTTTTCGCAAAATATTATAGCAGCTCAACGGATTTCGATTTTATTCTTTCAACTGTGAAAATTTTCGCACATATTTTACTGAGATGACACGGAAAAAACGGGATTACTTTTCTTACCATCTTGTATTGGTAGAATACAAAAGTCAAAAGAAACCGGAAAACAAAGTGGATTCCTGAGATGTTGAAGATGGCGCTGCATAGCTTCCTTTTATTTCAATTCAAATTCAAATACACAGTATTTGGAAAGCTTCATATTTTTATTTAAAAACTTTACTATTTATGAAAAAAGATTTAAAAAAATGTTAAATATATCTTTCCAAAACTAAATATGTTTTTGTAACACACGATTTTTTATATTAGGTATTCAATTTTAAGGTTATGACAAATATTAGTAAATTTTAAAATAGGAATTTATGTTTAAACATTTAAACCTTTCTTGATTTTAAATATTTAAAAGAATTATTAGGACCAGCTTTAATATATTATTTTTTTTATAGCTGATAATTGATTATAATTATAATTTATTTTCTGTCACAATTACTGAAACCTGCGATGCCGCCATACACGCTTGCATGAAAATAGCCATCATGAAGGGGCTCATATTATATTTTAGATTATATTATTATTAAATTTTAATCAGTTTTATTTATTATGGCAGAAAAGTGTAATAAATTAAAATTTTATAATTCAAATTTTATTACATTTTTTATTAGAAATTCTTATCAATAAAAAAAGGATTATTTTAATAGAATAAATGAGTATAATGTTATATATTAATTAATAATGAATTGCTATAAATCATTAAATATTATGTCATATGAATATTTCATTTTTCAATAAAATTAAAATTTAGTGCAAAATAATAAAAAATCTTTAAATAATTTTTATAATTATTTAAATTTTTTTTCGACTATTTCGATTCAAGGGAAAGAATCTATTAAATTAAAAAAATTTTTAACGTTAGACAATATTAGAAAAAAATTCGAGTCAGTTTAATAGATATTTAGAACTTTTAAAAATTTGAAAATTTTCTTAAATATTTGCTGATTGATTTTCTGAAATTTCTCTAAGTTATAAGCAATTTTAAATATCATTAAAACTTTAGAAATTCCAAAATATTTTTTTAACTGACTCGAATTGTTTTTAAAATGTTGAAAAAATTTTGAAAAAATTTGGAAAACAATCTCAAATATTTTGACGTGTTTAAAATTTTTTTCAAACTTAATGGCTTAAATTGAAAAAATAATTTCAAGCTTCCCAAGAAAATTAAAAAAAAAAATTATTTGCTTTAAACCTTTCAAAATTCTTAAAACTAGAAATGTACACTTAGTTACAATTTATTATAACTTTTTTCGAATTTTTTAATTATTATGAAATTATTAAAATTTCTGAACTTTCTCAATTATTTTAGTGATTTGTATTTTTCCATTTTTTTTTAATTATGCAAAATTGAAAAAAAATTGACCTAAAATCATTTAATTACTTTTTCGAAATTTTAGGAAATCATTTGAAATGTTTTGAAACCTTTTCAAATTTGTTTGAAAATTAATTTTTAAAATAAAAATTTATTAAAAAATTTCCCAGGAATCTTGAAAAAATGTTATTGTCGTAAAACCTTTTATAATTCCTAAAAAGCCTCTATTATCTTGAACAATTTACAAATATTTTATAAATTTTTAAAAATCTTTCCAAGTTATAAAATATTTTAAATTTCATTAAATTTATTAAATTCTAAAATATTTTTAAACTGACTCGAATTTTTCTGAAAATTTTAAAAAGTCTGGAAATGGAGAAACTTAATTTAAAATCGTCTAGATTTTTTTTTTTGGGTATTTTGAACAAACTTTTCAAATATTTTTTAATTTCTTTTGAAACCTAATTGCTTAAATAGGAAAATCATTTTTCAAATTTCAAAATTTTTTCCAAATTTTTGAACCTTCTAAATATATACTCTTTTAATTCAAATTGTTCTTAATCTTTTTAATTCTTTTTAAATTTATAAATAAATAATATATATATATATATATATAAATAATAAATAATCAAACCTTTTAAAATTCTTAAAAAGCTCCTTTTTCAGAAAACCTAAAAGGTAATATAAGTCAGTATATAATATATTTAGGAATTTTTATCTTGGAGAAAAACTTTCAAAATATTTTATTAATGTTCGGTAATCTTTTAAAATTTCAAAATATTTTTAATCTCCTCAAAACTTCGAGAATTTTTAAATATCGTCCAAACTGACAATTATTAATTTTTTGTTGTAATTTTGCAATATAAAGTTTACAAATTTTTAAAAATCATTTTCAAAACTTAAAAAATTCTTTAAAATTGTAAAATGTTTTTTAAATTTTGAAAAATATTTTTATATGTTGAAAAAGCTTTTGATTTTTTTTTAAAATAACTTTATAAACCAAAATATAAATTAAAATTTTCCGAAGAATCTTAAGAAACTGTGTCTTTTTTATTTTATAATTTCGAATTTTTTTGAAATCTTACGAAACTTTTAAACTTTATAAATATATTTTAAAATTATTCGAATTTTTCCTATTTTTTTTTTAATCTTGTGAAATTAAAAAAAAATCTTTTTGAAATTTTAGGAAATCATTTGAAATGTGTTAAGGCATGAGCAGATTCCTACCTTACCGATACTTTTTTATTTCTTAACTTACTATTCATTTTTATCTTTTACCCAATTTTCGAATAACAATTTATTTGTTAAAATTTTTTACCATTCAAAGACTTTTTTTATATTACTTTAGAATTTAGTGAAGTTTGATACTGTGAAAAAATTAACCAGAATTAATAGTAAATTTATGTCACCTAATTTTAATCTTAATTTAATTAAATATTTTAAAAAATTATTCAGCTGATAATTAATTAATTATTTTTCAATATGAATTAAACAATCATTTTCAGTGAATCATTCTAATAATTTTTAAATTATATTTTCTTCAAATTTGAAACAGGATTTCTATACGTTTAATTTATTCATAACCTTTAAAACTAATTTCGAAAAATATTAAAATTATTCAATTATAATTTAAAAATTTTAATTT
>JAAAKG020049516.1:0-42882 GCA_010014905.2 Druon quercuslanigerum
CTGAAAAGATTCAAAATTAATTAAACAATTAAAACTATTTCAAATAATTGCAACGAATTGTCTACGTATACCCACAAAATCCTGATATTCCTAGAAAAATTTCGATGCAAATAGACAACGGGCTAATTTTAAACAAAATATAGATTTTTGCAGACTTTGAACAAAAAATTTAGAAGCTTTTTAAGAATGATAAAAGGCTTCAAAATAATAAAACACAGTTTTTGAAGATACCTGCGAAAATTGAAAGTGAATTTATTCAAAAAAATAAATCTTATGAGAATATTTAAAAAGATTTTAAAATATTACTAAAATTGTCCAAAATGAATCTGAAAGATTTTAAGGAAAATTTTTTTTATTTTGCAATATTTTAAAAGAAATGTAGTAAGAATTCGAATCATTTCAAAATATGTTTAGATGTTCTGAAAAAAATTCAAAAATAATTACAAATTTTAATAAATATAAAATAACATGTAGATGTTTCAAGATTTTGAAATAAAATGTTGAACATTTTTAAGGATTTTTAAATTATTTAAAATGAAAATAATTTAACTTTTGACTTAAGAAGTGTTCAATTTACAAAAAAAATGTAATCGTTTAATTTTGTAGTATTTCTAGCTTAAAACGGCTTAAAATTATTTGTAGCTCATGGAAACATTGTAAGCTTCAGAGTTCGAATTTTTAATTTCATTGACCGTCAAAAATGTTTGTTAACTGGGAAATAGCCAGGAATTTTTTATGTGATTAAAACGGCCACCCTAAATAAAAATAAAATATTCTTATAACGAAATATTCTTATAACAAAAAATAACAATAGGCATTGAAATTTTCATTCAAAAGGAATTATTGTCAATAGAAATAATCAATACTTTTAAACTATATAAAGTTTAAAATATAATCCATACAAAAATTTGTTAATTTGAACGTGCAGAACTCTTTAGGCTTAAATGTAAATATTATATAATAATATTTTTATATTTTTAAATAAATTACGGCTAAGGATATTCTTTACGGCCACCCGTAATAAAATAATGCGTTTAAAATGTTATTTTTTTTGTAGCATGATATAGAAAAGCATGATAACAGAGGAAGAACTCCGCTGATGTTGGCTGTAACACTTGGTTATATGGATTCAGCTGTAGTTTTGCTACAACATGAAGCGAACGTTAATACTGAAAATACACAAGGCTGGAGTGGTATACGTTTTATTCAATTTTAAATAAACTAAGAATTGAACTAAATTGAATGCGCTTTTTAAATAAAAAGCATTCTAAGTTTCGTACTTAAAATACAAAAGGCTTTGAACTTTAAAAGCTTGCGATATATATATCGTTCTTAATTTTGTAGATTCCAAAGATAAAATTGAATTTGAACAGTTTGTACAATTTCGAATAATGTTTAATTATAGTCCGAAATTGTAAACAAATATTTTGGAAATCGAAAAATATAGAACATTTTTTAAAATAGAAATGAATCCATTTTCAATACCTGATCCTTAATTAACCAAACGGGTTTTTAGTTGTTCAAGAGGCAGTGGGAACGGGGAATCCAGAATTGCTCCAAATGGTCTTAGCTAGGCGAGACTTCCAAAGATACTGCAATCGTGTAGCTGGGATTCCAGAACTCCTTCATAAACTAAAACAGGTTAAAATAATAAACAATAATTTTAAATAACACACAATTAACAAAACCTTGTTTGGAATCTTCATTTTATGGTTTCATTTTTAGGCGCCGGATTTTTATGTGGAAATGAAATGGGAATTCACAAGTTGGGGTGAGTAACAAATTTTTTTAATATCAATTTAAAAAAAGTTGGCTTATTTTATCCAAATCTATTCAGTGGAACTAGTTTTCAAAAGAGTTTAAGTGCTCGAGACATTCTTGACCTTTATGTTCTTTGAGAATTCAATAAGCAATTAAAAGCATTTCGAATTATGATTTAAAAAATCATGTTTTCTATCTTTATTAATAATAATTACATTATTTAAATTTCGGCAAAAATGTATCGCTTCAAATTGGAAAGGGCGTTTAATTTAAATAAATGATAACAGAAGTCAATGTAATAGCAAACATAATATTCGCATTAAACAGTGCCTTATTCACGGTTGCTACAATATTCCAATTTCTAAATTCCTCTAGGTATCTAAAAGATTAATTTTCTACCAAAAAATACTAATTTTCAACAAAGTACATGAATTTGTATCCAAAAAAGATCAATTTTCAACTAAAAATAAAATAGTTAAAATGTTAAAAAAAAGAAAAAGAGTTGTTAACTAAAAATATAAATTTTGAAGCAAAAATGGAGTAGTTCTATCTCCAGTTAAAAAATTTAATGTTAAACTAAAAAGAAATGTATTTTCAGCCAAAGTAATTATATTTTAATCACAGTGACGAATTTTTGACCAAATAGTGCAATTTTAAATCCAAATGATAAATTTTCTGTTTAAAAAAAAAACGAATTTTTATCTGAATATACATGCTTTAAACCAAAGAAATGAATTCGTAACAAAAAATAAAATAGTTAAATTTTCTACAAAACAGAACTTTTTAACAAAAAAGATTACATGTCTATCAAACAAGGTTTTTCACAAAAAGTATACAAACATAAATTTTCAACCAGAGAGATTAATTTTTAACCAAAAATATGAAGTTTGAAATAATGAGAGTACTCTTCTACCAAAAAAACGGATTTTCAGCAAATATACTTTTAAAAATTTAGCTAAAACCGATAAATTTTCAACTAAAAATATAAGAATTAAATTTTCAGTAAAAAAAACTTAATTTTCAATAAAATCAAAGTAAATTTTTAAATAAGAAGATTAAACTTTGACAAAAAGATTATTTTCGATGAAAAATGGAACAATTGCATTTTCAGTTAAAAAATTCTAAATACCAAATAACTAATTTTCAACAAAAAAGATCAATTGTCAGTCAATAAAATGGTTTTTCTCCCAAAAGTAGACGAATTTTTAATAAAGTACATTAATTGTCAACCAAGTATTTGACTTTTCAAAGGAATTTACAACTAAAAAGAGAAAGTAGTCACCAAGAAGCTTAAACATTCTCTCACAAATTCGAATTTTCAATAAAATACAGGAGTGTTAAACTAAAAATTTTAATTTTCAACGTAAGAAGATAAATTTTGGACCAAACCTGTACGAGCTAAAGTTTCAGTTAAAACAATTAATTTTCAACTAGAAAACATAATTTCCAACAAAATAATTAAATTTTGAACAAAAAGAAAGTTTCTCAACTAAAATGATGAATCATCATACAAATAAATGAATTTTTGCCAAAGTAGTTCAACTTCCAACTAAATAGTTGAATTTTCAACCAAGAAGGATTTTACTTTTATACGAAAAGTAGTGGAATCCAACCAAAAAATGTATATTCAACAAAATAGTTTGTATCCTCAAGCAAAAGAGATTAATTTTCAACCAAACAGTTGCGATTTTTAACCAAAATAATACAATTAACTTGAACTTTAGTTTTTCGAAAATTCCCTAACTCTTATCAAGTTTTCCCTGACATTCCCTAACTTTCTGGAAATACTTGGTCTGTAGCAACTCAGTAATTTCAAAAAGTATATGCATATTTTACTGTGGAATTTTTTAGCAAAAATATATGCAGTAATTATGGTATATATATGTTTAAACACTAAATGCTCTAAATTCTCTCTTCGAACCTAAATGCTGATTATATTCTCGAGAGTATTTCTTCAAAATAAATTCTTGGACAGTTAAGAAAACTGTGAGTAGAACCTTATTGCTAGAAGAGTTAAATTTAGTGTAATAAATATAAACGAGAAAGAAAAATTAAAAATGTTTCACGAACACTATTTTAGGAAATGGAGTAGATTAAAATTGAAATTCCTATAGTAATGAAAATATATTTTCACAGTTCCCCTCGCATCTCGAATGTGTCCAAGCGATACTTACAAGGTTTATAAACAAGGTAGCAATGTGAGGATCGATACGACTCTTCTCGGTTTCGATCACGCTAATTGGCAACGAGGGAATCGCAGTTACGTTTTTAAAGGACAAAGTAAGTTGCTCAGAAGCATTTGTGCTCAACAATGAGCACAAAAGTTTGTATGGATCTTTGTTTCTCTTTTTATTTGATTGAGAAATTTGAAAGGTAAAAAATAAAGCTAACTTTTTGGCGTGGTCGCCGAAAGTTTATAAATGGATTCAATGATTATTAACGTATTTTTTCGATGCAAGCTGCACCAAGTCCTCCTCTGGTGATTAGGTGCGAGCGCAGTTATGTCTTCAGCATGCAAGGCAACCACGCAGGTGAAAAAATCAGCTCGTAGATCGTCTCGAAATTTAATCTAATTTTCTCTCATAGAATTCCACTTTGAACATAAAATCGTCGTAATAATTCCTTTAGATTTAGAAGTCGTCGATATTAGAAATAGTTTCAATTTTGAAGAAATCGTAATTAAGATCAATTGTCCTTTAGAAGCAAGTAACCTTTAGACCGCTTGTATTATTATTTTTTGTTTAATTAATTTAAAAGCATAGATTTCTCTACATTTTTGTTAATATAATTTGTTTTTAGTTTTAAAAAATGTATATTTGCATTAAACGATATAGAGTTTCTTATTTAAACGTCTTATTTTTTATATCTGAGTAAAAAATTAATTTCAAAACTTTATCAAAAATTAAATAATTCCTATTTTTCCTTAATTCAAGAGAGGATTTTTTTTAAATTTTGCTTTTGTTTAATAAATTATTCTTACATTCTTAAGTACAAAACTGTATGCAGAAACTAATAGGACAACTTTTTGGAATAAAAAATTGTATGCAAAGTTTTATAAAATTTGTAAAATCAAATGCCGATATTACTTTTTTAAATATATTCAAGTTGATATATTTAATTTATTTGGCCTAAAAATAATATTCATATTGATAGTTTTTTTTTTAATTTGAAGGCTTGAATTCATAAATCCAAATTTTTAAGTTTCAAATTAAGTTACAAATTCAAAAGTATAACTACAGACCTTAGTGCTGACTTTTTTCAATTGTAATTGTCTTAAATTAAAAATTCTTGAATCTTGCAGCCTCCCAATTTTAAATTGTCTAAATCTTTGATATTTAAAATGAGTTTGAATTATCAACTTCACCTAGAAAATCCAACTATTTTACCATGAAAACAAAAAATGACCGCTTGCTTTTTATTAATTGAAAAGAGAGCTTATCATACGATTTAAAGAATGTAACGTTCCTTGAGTCTGATTTGGAACATTCCTAAATATATATTTACTTTCCGAGAGAAAGATTTTTCTTTTTTTTTTATTATAAAAAAAGCCTTCCGCAAAGTTGTTGCTCTGTGCGGTTTTTTCGCTGACTTAATTTTTATAATTGAATTGATGATATTTAAAATATACAGAAAAAATAATGTGTCTGAATTTTTCAAAAAATGGATTTATCACGTTTTATTCACTTACTTCTCGTTTATCTGACTTGGAACAGGGAGTTGTAGAAAATAATAACCTTTTTTATTTAAGAAATATTTTGGAATAGAGAATTTTTTACATAGAACGGGAATTTTTAAACAGAATTATTATTAGAATTTAGAAGAAAGCAATTTTCAAAAAATCCTTCTTTTAGGTCAAAATTCGTTACAATTTGCAAGTTTTCTCTGAATAGAAAATACTTCAAGCATTTTTACGATCAGAAAATTCAACTACTTGGTTAGAAGTTAAACTCTTCTGTTAAAAAAGAATTATTTTTTGTTCAAGATTTAATTCAATTTTTCTTCTTTGCTGAAAATTCAACTATTTTGTTGAAAATTGATATTTTGCATGCAAAAATTAAACTATTTGTTAAAAAATTTATGTACTTTGGAGAAATTTAATCTTTTTGTTGTAAAAAAGTAATCTTTATTGTTGGAAATTCATCTTTTTGGCACAAAACTTACTATTACAACTGAGGATTCATAATTTTAGTTCAAAATTCATCAGTTTTGTTGAAAATTAATTTCTTGAACTGAAAATTTAACTGTTCCATTTTTAGTTAAAAATTGATCTTTTATAGTTAAAAATTTAATCGTTGGGATGCAAATTTGTTTCTTTTAATTGAATATTGAATTATTTCATTGAAAATCCACGTATTTTGTTAAAAAATAGAGTTTTTTGGGTAGTAAATTATCATTTTCTTTGAAACTCAATCTTCTTGCTTAAAAATTCTTCTTTTCGGTTCAAAATTAAAGTATTCCAGTTAAATATTAACCATTTTAGTTGAAAATTCATCTTTTATGTTGGAAATAAAATTATTACGTTGAAAGTTAAACTCTTTTGTTAAAAATTAATATTTTTTGGTTGAAGATTCATCGTCTTAATTAAAAAGTAATTTCTTTGGTTAAAAAATTAGCTATTTAATTGAAAACTTGTTTTTTTCCTTAGATGTCCTTTGGTTGAGAATTATATATTTTCTAAAACTGAAAATTTAACTATTATTCTAGTTAATTATTCCGTAATTTTAGTTACCAATTCATCTCTTTGGTTGAACATTTTTACTAAAAATTTAATTATTCAATTTTTGGTTGAAAAATTATATGTCTTAGTGGAAAATTCGTCTTTTGGTAGAAATTAATCTTGATTGAAAATTTATCTTTTATGTCAAATAATCAATTATTCTGTTTAAAGACTCATCATAAAAGCCATCATTTATATTTTTATATTAATTTTTTTTTTTCGAAATTAGTTATTTGTTGGTGAAAGTAATTTTTTAAATTAGAAATTTAACTTATTTCAATTGAAAATTCATTAGTTTGGTTAAACACTAATTTTTTCAACTTGAAATTATATTATTAATGTTTTGGTTGACAATTTATCTTTTTTAGATTGATTGTTTTAGTTAAAAACTCTTATGTTTGGTTTAAAATTAATGTTCTTGACTAACAATGTTGATATTTTATTTTCGTTTGAAAATTCTTATTTATCAAGTTAAAAATCTAACTGTTAAGAAATTGTATTTTTTGGTAGAAAATAATCTCTTTATTTATAAATTAATATTCAGGTTTCAAAATGCATCTTTTTGGGTGAAAATTCAAGTGCTCCAGTTAAATATTGATCCTTTTTGTTGAAAGTTCATCTTTTTAGTTTAAAATTTAACTATTCCAGTTGAAGATTCATAATTTTACTCGAAAACTCATCACTTTGGTTGAAAATTGAACTATTTTGTTGAAAAACGGTTTGTTTGTTCTTGAAAATAAAAGTTTTCAACTGAAAGTTTAACCATTCAATTTTTTGTCAAACATGATTGCAGGGCAGGTAATTAAAATTGAATAAACTGTCTCGTTTACATACAAAAATTAAAGAGATGATCTTGGAATTAATGAAGAATATAAATTAGCATTTAACTTTTTTCTCTTCAGTTATATATACTCAATTAAACAAAAAATTAAATTAAATTTCTTTATTTTAGGGGAAATAAAAACGGTTAGTTGCATATTTTTAAGTATGATTTTTCCCTGTGAAATTAAAATATCATACAAAATATTTTTTTCTTAGAGATGAAATATATTTTCAGAATTTTGTGCTAATATTAAAAATATATTTGGTCGAAATAAAGAAACAGTTATAAGGGACGAAAAGCCTAGAAAGGTATCATAATCAACTGAGTTATATTTTTAGTCTAAGTTAAAAAAAATGTTACCTATTAATATACCAAAAGATTACAATATATTGCACAAGATTACATATGGTTAAACAGATTCCGTCGAATTGCACGAGATTAAATTGGATTACACAAGATTAGAAGTATCACGAGGGATTGCATATATTATATGTGATTTCATAGAATTACGAGGGATTATGCAAGATTACCAGATATTACGCGAGATTATCTGGGGTTGAATAAAATTACCTGAGATTGTATTTCAGACTGTACACCAAATTATAACAATGGTTAACCCCTCGTATCTAAATTTGGGATAATCTTGAATTTCTAATTCTACTTTAAGAAAAGCTTCCAACTTCATATTGTTCTAATTTAAGCACTTAAAATTTAAATTTATTAAGCAATATTGATCGTTGTGAGTTTCAATTTTTTTCTAATGCTTAATACTCAAATTTTTTAACATTATGTTTAAAGATCTTAATATGAAAATGATGTAATTTTTGTTTATTCGATTGTAAATAGTATATCACTTCAAATTAAAAGTTTTTCAAAATTGAAGAATTTTAAATTCAAAAGCCTTTAAAAACTCTTCTTTAAAATAAATTGAACACTATTGAATTTCGAAGCCCTCTGACTAAAAGATTTTTTTTTAATTTATAGATATTAAGGTAATGCCTGGTAAATGTAAGTATGTAGTTTTAAAAATTGAGAATGCTTGAAATTAAGTGGCTCATTATAAAAAATATATCCTTTTTTTATTCTCCGCATTTTTGACCAAAAAGTACGAGTTTATTTAGATTTCAATTATTTTTTTAATTTGATTATAATTTTTTAATAGATGACGGAGCAACCATGATGGAAGTTGACCACGAAACAAGAAAAGTTTACGTTGAACACATGAAACTTATCGGTGACGAAAATGTTCAGTTAATGGAACCCTCAGAAGAAGGCATTTTGTCGAGGCTCACAACCCCTATAGTAACTACTTACATCGACACTGATAAAATTAGTTTCGAAAGGTATGGCAATATATTAAATCATAAAAATTATTGTTTAAAAAGAACCCACATAGTAGCATAATTAATTATCTGAGTGGATTGTCAAAAACTGAAAAGCGAGAAAAAAAATACACCCAAAAACCGATAATAGAAATTGTATCTCTAATAACTCCAAATTCAAAATTTAGAAAATTAAAATTGAATTAATTTAAAATTGAATAGTATATTGATTTTAAATTTATGGTGTTAAATTGAAATTTAATTTTTCGTTAGGTGGATCAAGTTTTATTATTCACAATGAAGCCATTAAAAAACGCAATATTATACCATTTATTGGACACACTTTTTTTTAAGGTGTTCCAGATTTGACAATTTACAAATTAGGCAGTTTCAAAATAGAAGACTTTACAAATGTAAAATTTAAGCCTTATAGTGCAATTTAAAATGAGAAATGTCCCAAAATATAAGATTTGACATTAATCACTGTTTTCAAATTCAAGCTTTAAAAAACTCAATGATTTGACGCTTGAAACATTAAGAATAAAAAATCTGGCGATTTGTATCTAAATTGCGGTATAAATAGCCTCGCCCTTAAATAAAAACATAACAATGGAAAATTTCATGTTAAACCCGTTAACATTTAAACTATTTTTAATTGATATTGAACAAGATTTAAGCCTATTCCGGCTTTAGTATATTCCTGACCAACTAAATAAAATGTTATTGCTTATTTCAACTGATATAATTAAAATTGAATTCAGGGAATTAAAACAAAAATCCTTTTATTCAGCAATTTATTATATGAAGCAACAGTTTTCAAAGATTTAAAGAAAAACATAATTTATAAATTTGAAAAATCAAAAGATTACTTTAAAATATTTCCCATTTTGAAAATTCTCCCTGATAGTAAATGCCATAGACTTTTTAAATTATGAAAATTTATTTTAGAAATAGAAATTTTAATAATTTGAACATTTTGAATACTACTTACTAACAAATCCATAATATTGCTGCAAATAAAAAAGTCATATTACAAAATTATTCTTATACAAATTGTAGAAAAGTTTCTTGATTGAATTTGTCTTTTGCATTTCCTTACATTTTAAATTCTACAATATTGAACGCTTTTACCTCTAATTTGGAAAACTTGATACGTTTTAATTTAAAACCGTTTTCAATTTTGAAGAACCTGAAATTAAAAACTTTTGGACTTGCAGGACTGCTAGTTTTAAATTCTACAATAGTGAAATTTTTAATTAAAAAAATCAATTTTTGATATTTAATTTTTAGTTTTACGCTCTTAAAATTAAGCATTTTTTTACTTTAAAGTTTATAATTTTTTTAATTTTGTATAAAAAAGTATGCAGTTTCGTATGCAACATTCATAATAATAAACTTATGATTGTTTTTGACAAAACCTTAAAAAATATGAGCTACTTGAACATTTTCGAAATTTTAAAATTATAACATTCACAAGTGGAAGGGTAAACCTGGAAATGACATTTCATTTTTTTATTGACAGGGAATTTTACAAATTTTGGGGAAAAAATTTGTCCAACTTCGATTTCAACAGTTTAAAAAATAATTATTTGAATTGTTATCTTTTTCAATTATGCTATTATTTAGTTTACAATGCGTCATTCCAAAATCTTTTACCTAAACAATCTTGTATTTTAGATTTTTATTTTTAAGCTTGCATTCGTAGTTTAAAGAATTTTCAAATGCTGCCTTGAAGACTTGAAGAACTAAAAATTAAAAGCGTTTGAAGTAGAAAATGTTGAATAAAAACATTGTTATTTTAACAGCTTTTTAGTGGATCTGTACTTTTTAAGTATTAAAAAGTGAACAGTGATTAATTTGACAAAACGATTCTAAATCCGTTTAAAATTTAAGAATTTTCAGATTCTATTATTAAAAATGTCTGATTTATAAACTATTTTCATCTTAAAAATCACTTCATAATAATATATTCGTAATCAAAGACTTTTGTTAAATTTAAAATATTGTTTCAGTCTAAAATGTTTAGTTTTTATCCCATTAAATTTCAAAATTTTGAATTAAGAAAAAGAATAATTATTGAATATTTAGCAATATTTGACTGTTCATACAAGACGAGTAAATTGAAACCAAATATTTAAAAATAAAAAATTTGAAACTTAATTGTTTGACAAAGAAAGCCTGGAATCGTTAAAATTTAGAAGAGCCTTCAAATTTGGAAGGTTACAATTTTAGTTTTTGTATTTAGAAAATCTTTAATTTGTAAGTGCAATTGTTGAATTTGGAGGTATAAATAACAATTGAACAGTCATTATTTGTAGAAAAAATGAGTAATTTTAAGAGATATTTGTAAGTTCTGAAAAGAGTCAAAATTAGTTAAATACTTACCGACAAAAATCGGCTATTTGTACCGGTGCTTATATCCACAAACGGCTATTTGTATCGGTGCTTATATCCACAAACTAATTTTTTTTTAAATCCTCTTAGAATAATGTTTCAAAATTAAAAATTATTTTTAATTTCCTGAGGAATCTTAAGAAAGTGTTTATATTCTTTTGCAGTCTTTCACAATTCTTGAAAAATATCTACATTTTTTGTTTGAAATCTAAAAAATGTGCATCTTGTTTTGAATTAGGCTGTGGCTTTTTGCGCCGAAATTTCGGTACGAATAGCCGAATTTTGTCGGTACACACACTTTACTTAAATAATTTGAAATCATTTCATGTTTTAAATATATTTTGAATCTTTTCAAAACTTATAAATATCTTAAAAAATCATTCGAATTTGTGCTATCAAAATTTTAAGGAAATTTCTATATTTAAAAATTTTAAACCGCTTCTATATTTCTCAAGATTGATTAATTGATTTTTGAATTTAGAATTGCATATTTATTTAAACTTTAACTTTAAAAGTTCAAAATTTAACAGGTCCACTTTGAGTGCTTTGATTTGTAGTTTACTTTTTATTACTTCAAATGAAAAAATGTTCCGGTTTAGACTTTTAATTTTTTAATTTTATTGACCGTGAAAAATGTGTGCGAACCGGGAAATGATTAGCAATTTTTTTGATTAAAAACGGTCAGTCTGTTAATACTTAATTTTGATAAATGATATTTTTGACGAAACTTAAAATTTTTCCTTTTCTTTAATAAGAAATAAAGCAGGAATCTGGGGCTGGCGATCGGATAAAAGTGAGGCGGTAAACGGTCATGAATGCAAAGTCTTCAGTGCTAGTAATGTCGAATTAATAACAAAAACGAGAATGGAACATTTATCGGAAACGGATAAAGCGCGAGCCAGAGCACCTCGAACTCCACTTCAGTCGTTTTTGGGAATCGCCGAGCAACAACAGGAAACTTCTGGAGCTGCTGCTAGTGTAAAACATTTTAAAATCTATTTCACGATAATCTATTTATCACGATCATTTTACGAATCATCTAATATATTCAGATAATATATCTAGAAAAATTTTTTTTCCAGGAAGAATATATGAACATTGGAAATCCTTCAAATATCACGGCTGAAGAATATTTTGATCCTGCCGTAGATTTGAGTGGAAGGGATATCGGTAGACCGAAAGAAGTCAACACGAAGATTCAAAAATTCAAAGTGCGATTACCATTTAATAATTTTATTACTTTTTTCATTTTTAAGTTAGTTCTTTCTCTGTTTTTAATGCCATCAAAATTAGACATTCTCCGAAACTTTGATGAAATTTTCCTTTCAGGCAACTCTTTGGCTCAGTGAAGAATATCCTCTTAGTCTTCAAGAACAGATCATGCCAATCGTCGATCTTATGGCAATATCTAGCTCGCATTTCGCCAAATTGAAAGATTTTATCCAAATGCAATTGCCTGCTGGATTCCCCGTCAAAATCGGTAAGTCTTGGAAGTCAGTGGAAGAATTGTGATTTAGAACTCTTCCAAGGGGTGTTTAAAATTACATTTTTTTGTAATTTTAGGCCTGCTCCTTTTAATCGCGTTCTTTTTTTTATTTAAAAACCTCGATAACTTACAATATTTAGTTTTTTTTATATACATTTACAGTAATTTTCTTTACGTTTAAAGGGTAACAAATTAAGGATAAATTCATAAGTCTTCAAAACAATTTAAGTTAAATTCGAAAAAATTGAAATGAATTTGAAAAAAAAAATTAATCAAAAAATTCTATTGCTGTCCGTAAAATTGGAAAAAATCAGAGAAGTTTAAGATAAACGACAAGAATTTATAAAATTTCAAGGGGAGTTGAAAAAATCAAATTAATTAAAAAAATGTTACAAATAAGAAAAAACTTTATTGAATTCAGTAATTTTGAAATGAGCTTAGAAAGGTTCAAAGGAATTGATAAGAATTTGATAAATTGCCTAAGAATTCTAGGTGAGGTTAAAAGACTTCAGGGTCAGTTATGAAAAAAGGATAAAATTGGTTCCAAAAATTCATTTAATTGAGTAGAATTGAGTACATTTAGAAAAATTAAAGTGAATTACAAAATTCAAGAGTATTCCAAAGAATGTACAAGAAATCAAGGTAAATTAATAAGAATTCATAGAGAATTCCAAAAAATAATTTCAAATTTCTTCAATTCTTAGAAACCCCTAATGTCTAACTAAAAAAGTGACTAATTACTGCAAAAAATCCAAATCAATAGGAAATTTGTATTAAATCAAAAAAATCAATTGAATTCAGAAAATTTGAGTGAATTTCGAGGAATTTAAGAGAAACGAGAAGAATTCGATAAAATTCATTTCAAAAATCAAACTGAATTTAAAAAACAATAAAGTAAATTCAAAACAATGTAAAAACATGAAAAAATCATTGAATTGAGCAAGTTTGAAACGAGTTTGGAAAAATTAAATAAAATTTAAATTCAAAAAGGTTTAAAATAATTTATGATAAGTTAATAAGAATTCGAAGAGAAATCCTAATAAATTGCGAAAAATATTATATCTGAAAAACTCTTGAAATCTTTGTAACTCTACTTCTTCGAAATTCTTCGTAATCCATTAAAATATTATGAAATTACATGATATCTGATGATACTTCCTAAAACCCTGGAAAAGGTATTAAAATTCCTTGAGGGCTTTTAAAATCCGTTAAAATCGTTGAAATCCACGGAAATCTTACAAAAACTCTTGGTATCTTTTAAAATATCTTAAACCTATTAGTTCCAGTCAAATCGTTCCACATTTTCGGAAATTCTACACAATCGATGCAAGCTTTGTTAAATTCCTTAAAATTATTAAAATGCCTGGGAAATCCTTTAAATTGTTTAAATCTGGAAAAAACGCCCTAAAATATTTCAAAGTCTTTGAAATCTCTTCAAATTATTGACGTAATTAAAAAATTTCTGAGAATCTTTTTAAATTGCCTCAAATATTTCGAATCCTTTGACATTTTTTTGTAATTCCTTAAGACTTTCTAAAACCCTTAAAAACGCCTCGGAATCTTTTACAATACCCTCAATCATTTTAAATCCCAGTAAATGTCTGAAATCAATTAAAATTTTCTTTGTAATCTTTTAAAATAACCTAAAATATTTCCAATACTTTGATCATGATATCAATTGATCTTCGGGATCAATTAAATAAAAACTTTTGAAGGTTAAAAAAATCTATTGAATTGAGTAAATATAAAAGAATTCAAAAGAATTCGAAAGAATTCGGAAGAATTCAGGATAAATTAATAAGAATGCAGGGTGAATTAAAAAAATTTAAATCTCTTCAAATCTTTTAAACCCTACATAGTATCTGACTTTTCGTGAATAAATTCTTTGAAATCCACTAAAATATGATAAAATACCGTCAGTTTCGATTATATTTCCTGAAATCCTGAAAAATGTATTAAAATACATTGAGAGATTTAAAATCCCTTAAAATCTGAAATCCTCGGCAGTCTTATACAACCATGTAAAATCCTTTCAAATATCTTTCAAATATCAAATATCTTTCTCCGAAATTCCAGGAGATCAACTTTCCTAAAATATTTCAAACGCTTTGAAATTCCTTAAAATTATTTAAATTAATAAAAGATTCCTTGGAATTTTTTTAAATCCTCTGAGATATTTCAAATTAAACATTTAAACTTTAAGCGTTTGAAACATTTTTCAAATGATATAATAATTAATGGAAAACTTTCCAAATTCCAGATTTTTTTCACATCAGTATGAAGTACCTGGATATTAAAATTATTTTTGAGTGTCAGCTGGGAAAAGATAATTGGCAAAATACAAATTTACGGCTTATAAAATGTTTCCTTTTTTTTTGTTCTTAGACCTATCAATTTTATTTTCATATTTATTTTTGTCATTAAACCGCCTCTGGATACTTAGAAAAAATTAAGAAGGTCAGCTGATAGAATTCAATTTAAAAAGAACACAAATCAGTATTTCAAAAATACTTTATACTTACATTTATAAGTTTCTAGACTGATCCAATTTTTCCTGGTGTATGTTTGCCAGTCGAGATTGTTACATTTTCAATCAAAAAGGATTAGTTTTCCGCCACAAAGAGAAATTTTTAACAAAACACATGAATTTCCTACTAAAAATTATAAATATTCAATAACAACAAAAAATGAAGTCTTAACAAGATAGTAGAATTATCAGCCAAAAAAATGAATTTTCATAAAAGTAGTTCCATTTTCGACCAAATATTTGAATTTTCTGCCAGATTATTGAACTTTCGAGCCGTAACTACGAAGTTTCAACAAAGAGTTAATTTTCAACTTGATAATATGAATGATAAAAAAAGGTTAATTTCAAATCAAATACTTAAATTTTTAGATTCAAAAATTCATTCTTGATTTTTTAAAAATGAATTTTTAACACAATACATGAATTTTCTAGTAAAAATGAATAATATTTAACTAAAAACAAAACGAAATTTTTAAAAGATAGAATTTTTAACCAAAGAAATGAATTTCCATCAAAGTAGTTCCACTTTCGACCAAATAGTTGAATTTTCTACCAGATTGTTCAGTTTTCAAGTCGAAAATACGAATTTTCTACAAACAGTTAAATTTTCAAAGAAAAAGTTGATTTTCAACCAAATACCTTTATTTTAACCAAAAAATATGAATTTTTAACCTACAATATGATAGGTAATATTTTCACCTACGTATATTTTAATGCAAATTCAAAAACAGTCAAACTTAACCAATAAAGACGAATATTCAACAAAAGACTTAAAACCACAGCTAAAACAGATTAATTTTCAACCAAACAGTTGCATTGCTAATAAAACAAAACATTAATTTTTCACACCAAAAAAACGAATTTTTAATCAAAAGTATTAGTTTTATACCAAAAAAAAGATTTTTCAATAAAATACTTAAATTTTCAACACAAAAGATATATATTCAATCAAAAGGATACATTTTCTACCAACAAGACAAATTTTTAACAAAATACATTAATTCTGTACTAAAAATTCTAAATTTTCAACCTAAAATGAAATGAATTTTTAACAATGTATGTAGTTTAAATTTCAACTAAAGAAATGGATTTTCAACATAGTACTTTAACTTTCGACCAAATCGTTGAAGATTCTACAAGATTGTTGAATTTTTAGTTAAAAAATTTTTTTCAAATGGAATAGTTGATATTCCAACCAAAAAATATTTAAAGCTAAAGTAAGAAAATTTAATTTAACCAATAAAGATGAATTTTCAACAAAAAACTTCAATTCACAACTAAAACAGATGAATTTTCAACAGGATAGTTACATTTTTAATCAAAAAGATTAATTTTCTACCGAAAAGATGCATTTTCTACCAAAAAGATACATTTTCAACAAAATGCATAAATTTCTATCAAGATAGTTATACTTTCAATCAAAAGGAGTAATTTTCTACCAGGAGAGCCGAATTTTTAACAAAATACATGATTTTTCTAATAAAAATTATGAATTTTCAACAAAAAATTGAATTAATCTTTAACAAAAATAGCTGAATTTTAAAGCCCAAAATATGAATTTTTTACAAAACACTTGAATCTGCAATAACGAATGTTTCGATTTTCAATCGAAACAGATTACTATTTAACCAGACTTGCATTTCTAACCCAAAAACATTAAATTAACCCAACTTTGTATGAACCCAAGGTTCAAAACAAGTATATTATTATTACATGTGTTGCAGATCCCAATAACAATTTTACTTTTTTCGTTTCCAGAAATCCCGCTCTTCCACATTTTAAACGCGAGAATAACCTTCGGAAACATTTTCGGTTTGGATCAAGAGGTTCCTAACGTTGGTCGTTTGCAGGAATCGAATAGAATGGCTTGTCTCGTTGACGATGTTTGCTTCGAAGCTCCCCCTGGATACACAAAATTAGGTACTCCTTTTATAAATTCAGTCAAATAGAAAATATTCCGTTTAAATTATTAACAATTATTACAACCATTCTTTAATTTAATGTTCACATATCAGCTTTAAAAAAACGTAAAATTTTTAATAGGAGCCGAAGTTCGGGCGCAATTTAGCGTGGAAGAAGAAGACGATTTGCTCCAGTTTGCTATTCAACAAAGTCTTATAGAATCTGGAAGTGATAAAGACGAGTTCGTAGGAGAATATTCGAATTTAAAGCAAAAGGTAATTTAAAGCATAAGATAAAAAAATTATTCAAGTTTCTAACAGGTGGCCAGTGAATCCGTCGAACAAAGTTCAAGGTTTTTTTTCAGGTTTTCTAGTTTTTTTTTTTTAAATTTTATATTGACCAACAGTTTCTACAGAAAGCAGAATCCTATAAATAAACAAATTCTTCATTTTTTGCAAACATAAGTCGTCTTTGTAAATCTTTGTAAATTCTTTCAAATTCTTAAAATTGTTTAAATCTATGTGAAATTCTTTAATCTTTTGAAATATTTAATATTGAAATATTGTAAAATATTTTGAAATTAAAAAAAAAAAATGTAATCTCGATTAAAATCTTGGAAATGTTTTGTATTTTGGTCTACTGTACCCTTTTTGAAATCTTTTAAAATCCTTATAAATTCTTAGAAATATTTGTGAAATCTTTTGTATTCGTTTGAAATCATTGAAATGTTGTAAATTTTTTGAAATATTGTAAAAATGTTGAAATTATTTAAAATCTGACATGTTTTGAACTCTTTGAAATCTAATATACTGTAACCTCTTTCAATCTTTGAAATTCTTTTGACATTTGTATGAAATTTTTATGAAATCTTCGAAATATTTGTGAAATCTTTTGTATTCGCTTGAAATCATCAAAATATTTTTAATCGTTGACAATCTTTGAAATGTCTTGAAGTTTTAGATATCTGGCAAACCTATTTGAAATCATTGAATTTGAAATTTTTATGATTTTTTTTCTGAAATCTTTGAAATATTTGTGTAATCTTCTGTATTATTTTGGAATCTTTGTGAAATATTTTGAAATCTTCTAAACAAACTTTAAATCGTTTGAACTCTTTAAAAAAATGTTAAATCTTTGAAATCTGGTATACTATAACCTTTTTTTAAATCTTTTGAATTGAAATCTTTATAAAATTTTTATGAAATATTCAAAATATTCATGAAATATTTTGTATTCATTTAAAATATTTGAATTCTTTGTGAAATCTTTCTTTAATCTTTGTTTGTGAAATATTTTTTGTTAAATATGCCCTTTTGGAAATCTTTGAAATTCTTCAAATATCCTGATATCTTGATGAATTCTTTGAAATATTTGTGAAATCTGTTTTATTAATTGAAAATCATTAAAATATTTGAAAACTTTGTTAAAAATTTGGAAATCTTCTAAAATCTTCTGAAATCGTTTAAAATCCTTTTTTCTTTTGAAAGTTTTAAATCTTTGTAAAATATTCGAAATCTTTGAAATATTGTCTACACGTCTTCTTTAAATACTTGAATCCTTTTTTAAGTCTTTGAAATTTTTGAAATCTTTTTGAAATGTCCAGAATCTTTTTAAATATTATAAAAGCTTTGAAATATGTTAAATATTTTGAAATCTGGCGTATACTCAGAAACCGAGTGGTTAACCTCTCGAAAACTGTTTTGAAAGCAAAACAAAAATTGAAATTCCAGGTTTTCATCAGAAGTTCAAGGAGAATTCTAGGTTTTCAAGGTCGATGAACACCCTGTCTAATATGTACCTACAATTGAAATTATTGAAATTGTAAAAGATTTTGAAATTAGGCAAATTTATATTTTTTTGTGTTTAGGTGGATATTTGGGAGGCATTAAATGTTCAAAAACCTTCGCGGCCAACTACTCCAAATATGACTGCAGAGGAGGAAAAGCAACTCCAAAGGTGAGTCTGAAAAATGTCTGAATAAACACAATTGAAAAAATCATTCATTATGAAGTCCACCACTGATTGTAATCCAAGAATCTTTATTCTCCTGTATTTTCTTCACTTTCTAAATTAATTTTTCGAATTCTTAATTTTGCATGGTTTCTTTGCTGTCTATTCTCAAACAGAAAGGTGGGTCATACATTAAATCACAACATTTCAAAGTAGAAATACTGATTAAAAACCAGAAACAAAATTGCTGAAGTTTTTATAAATCAGAAAAATAGAAAGCGCGCACCTAAATAAAAATGCAATTAATCGATTTTTTTAGCGTAAGAGCAGTTAAACTTAAATACGGATAAAAAAGGACTGGAAATTTAAAGTATTTTAAGTTTGAAACCCTGCAAATTATAAAATAATGATTGAAATAAACATTTTTTGGCGAATTTTAAAGAATTACATTTTTTTAATCGGTTCAATATGGCAATCAAGTTCGAGATCCTTTGAAATTTAAATACTTTGAATTAAAAAGTCTTTTAATTTAAAAATGCTCAATGTTTAAAAGTATTTAATGAAAAACAATGCTGTTTATTTGCATTATAGACAACGGTCGGAAGAATAAATTTACAAATGCACTTGCAAACTGAATATATTGAAATTTGTGTGGTTGTCAGGGTGGTGTCTTTAGCGGAAAATGACCTGGAATTTCATTGACCGGGGAAATCCGAGAAATGTCCGAGAATTTAATTAAAAGCCCAGCAATTTACTTCTGATTGCAGTAAAATTCAAGTTTTCATTATTTTAATAACTTTTGCCAAATTAGAATTGTTCCCTTTTCAAAATTCAAAGAAAAAGTACTTCAAGTAGTTTTTAGAGTTTTTCTGAATAATAATAGAAATTTTTGTAATATTGTTCGTTGCGATTTTTCTTTTTTAGTTAAAAAAAAATTTTATGTTTAAAAGTTATACTCTTTTGATCAAAATAAATTTTTTGTTTTTGAAGATTTATCATTTTTATTGGAAATTCTCCTTTTTGGGAAAGTGTGACTACTTTGTGGAAAATCATTTCTTTAACTAGAAATCTAACAATCTAAAATTGATATTTTTTATTACAAAATTAAATTATGTGTTTGGAAATGTATGTACTATACAAAATTCGTCTTTTTAAAATTAATCTTTATGATTAAATATTCATCTTTTTGGCATGTATTAAATTCACCCATTCCAGTCTCCAACTGAAAATTTAACTGTTACATTTTTTGTTGAAAATTAATCCTTTTTAGTTCAAAATTCAACAATTTGACTAAAAATTTCTCTTTTAATTGAAAGTTTAACTATTTCGTTAAAAAATCACGTATTTTATAAAAAAGTCGATTTTTCTTGTAGGTGATCTTTTTCTCTGAAAGTTAATCTCCTTGTTTAAAAATTCTTTTTTTGGGTCAACAAATCAAGTATTCCAGTTATATATTTATAATTTTGGTTGAAATTTTATTTTTTAGATTGCGAATAAAATTACTTGGTTGAAAGTTAAAATCTTTTATTACAAATTAATTTTTTTGGTTGAAAAGTGAGCTTTTTGATTGAAAACTTGTTCTTTCTTTGGATGAAGATACATTGTTTTGCCGAAAATTTAACTATTTTGTTAAACATTGGTTTCTTATTTGTTTGGAAATTATGTTGTTTTTTAAACTAAAAGGTTACTATTAATTTAGTTGAGCATTCCATAATTTTATCTTAAAATTCATCTCTTTAGTTGATCATTCATTTTTAGACTAAAAATGTGAATATTCAATTTTTGGTTGAAAAATGATCTGTTTTAGTTTAAAAGTAACCTATTTTGGTTAAATATTGATTTTTGAAACTTAAAACTGAATCATTTCAGTTTTCGTTGACAATGTATCTTTTTTAGTAAAAATAATTTTGTTCTTAAAAATTAAACTATTCCAGTTAAAGATTTATTATTTTAGTTAAAAATTCGTCACTTTGGTTGAAAACTAATTTTTCTATTTTAATTGGAAATTTAAGTATTTCTTCAAAGATTTATGTAATTTGTTGAATAATTTAATTCTTTGGTAGAAAATTAATTTTATGGTTTTTAAATTGATCTTTTTCGTTAAAAATTCCAGTATTCCAGTTTAATATTCATTATTTTAGTTGAAAATTCATCTTTTTGGTTTGAGATTCAACTATTCTAGTTGAAGATTCATAATTTTAATTAGAAATTTATTAAGTTTACATTTTTTGCTCTGTTGCATTAAACTATGTTTAGAATGAACGTCATGAATTAAAATAAATGTTTGCGTTTTGCCGCAAATATGAATATGTTACTTGTAGTAGACTAGGAAAATTGAAAAACTTGACCGGAAAAAAAACAGGAAATCGACAGAAATTTAAAATCATCCGCTGAATCGCCACTCTGGTTATACACCAGAAATTCGAAGCTTTTATACATTGAAAAATCCTGAAAAATAAAATTCCTGATATTAAAAACTTGCCGGCAATGCAAAAATCTCAACGCTTGAACATTCCCGTCATGGAAATATTCCGGAGTTATCAAATTCTCGAATCTAAACAATACAAATTAATGGGCTAAATAAGAATTAATTTTGTTTTAATCAAAGAGATGTCTAAATTGTTCAAAAAAGAAAATTTCCGACATATAATATTTTTAAATCGAAAACTTCAGTGAAAATGGTTGAATTTACAAAATATAGAAAACTCTAAAATTCACGAATCAAAAAAAAATGTTTAATGAGTATTATTTATTGATTAGAAGAAAAACATTTTTCTTCATAGTTCGGATTCGGGAAGGTTATTTTCTGAGATTCTTTAGTACTAAAAATTCAAAATATCAAAACATACAATACAATATTGTTAATTTTAAGGCTTCCCAAATATTCTAGATACAATTAAACAACTGAACAATTTTTAATTTAATATATAAAAAATTGAAGTAGGTGTGTTGTATTTGCAATTCTGATTAGATCCTTAACGGGAAAAACCTGCATCTAAAAAAACATTCACCTACTAAGTTTGAAACTTTTTCCCAATGCAGAGCAATTCAAGCGAGCCTGGCTCTCTTCCGCGAGACAGCGACTGGCTGCACGGAAGAGGAGATTAGAAATTTACCATCATCTGACCAGGAACCCGAAGATGGTGAATCTTTTGCAGGTGCTACAGAACAACTTCAAATTGCTCTGAGGCTCTCCGAGAAACAGCAACTCGAAGAGGAACAACGACGACTCCTAGAAGAGGAAACTTTCCGACAGGTTCTTGAACTTTCGCTCACCGAAAAGTGAGGATAATATCAACCATAAGAATAATTAATAAATTTATATCCGATCGAAATCTTCCTGGTGAGTCTGCAGAACGGAAGATTGAAAATGCTTTTTTTGTGCAAGCATTAGCGCCGTTCCCCGACGTTCTTTTTGTACGAGAATTCAGGCGAGCGGACAATTTTTTTAAGCGCTGAAAGTAAAAGTATTTTAAATTTGAGTGTCCCGAGTGAAAAGTGCATTCGGATTTTCACTTTTTCAATATATTTCGAGGTGATCGAAGTTAAAAGCGCTTGAAATTCGAAAGCATTCCAAATTTCCAGAAGGCATCAAAAACTTGAAGAGTTTAATTTCACAGAATAAAGGGACTTAAATGTAAAAAAAAATAAATAAGTAAACCAATTTGTATCTATCCCTGCCTTGACGTTAGGTCTGGTCATTTATTCGCCTCTTTTCTCTGGCGTATCTCCGATTTTATAAAAGTTTATATACGAATAGTGTTCCTACTACGATTAGGCGATACATCGAAGAGCGTCCTAGGGTAAATTTCCTACTAACTAAAGTGGTATATTTGTATAAAAAAAGTCAGCGAAAGTCGCGAAATAAAACTGCATCGAGTCCTACTCGTATTCCGATTGCGCCCTGAAATGAGAAATGTTACATTGTTATAACTATTATTACGATTATTATAGCTATTATTATCAATATTAATATATTATTTTTAATTTTAGTTTTCAAATACTATTGCCCCTGCCCCCACCACAGAAAAGTGAGAATCTATATTGACGATTATAAGTGATAAATAATAGATACGAACTTTTTGAAAATGGTGCCGAGGATGTTCGCGCTCTTGGCGAATCGCGCCTCATTTTTGTGAGCCTGCTGGTGCCACTTTTTGCGCAAAGCACTCCAATGCTGTTTGTGCTGTTTCCATAGCTCCTCTTTCGACTTGAGTGTTTGTCCGTCCTGCGAAAAAAAATGAGCGAGAAATTTAAAATGAAATGTTATGCAAAAAAATTATAGATGTTTAAAATGTGGAGCAGGTGACATTTAAAAGCAACGCAAATTTGGAAAAGAACCTCAGGCCCAAGCATAATGTGTGGACGAAAATTACGATTTTCGAGATTTTAAAATTATAAAACTAAAAAAAAAAAACAGTTTTGCATTTTTATTTGCGTTGAAGAAGAAGATGGTTCTGCATTTTTTGTCGAACTTGTTATTCCCTAAGTGATTAATTATGAGCCTGATATATAGTCTGGAAGGCGCAGAAGATATTAAATTTTTACAAACGTTCTGAAGAACTTGGCAAAGGCCAAGTTAAGGCTAGTCTAAACTTGTTCTGGAAATTAGTCTGGGGGATTAAAAGAAGTTGACATAAAATTTACTTTAAATAAAATTCACTTTTTTCAAAATTCTCCATTTAATTAAAATTTAATTTTTAATGAAACTTTTAAGCCTTTAAATTAATCATTTTGAAAAAAGCGTTAAAAAAATTAGTATATTAATTTAAAGACCAGAAAATTGAAAACGTTAATGGAATATAATATTGACTGCAGAATAATTCTTTTTAAAATTGGAAATTTCAAGCTGCATCTTCCAAAACTATATTTTATATTTTTTTATCGTAATCAGCGAAATAACTATTTAATTAGATTCCGTATATATATATATTCAAATACTGAAAGCCTAAATAATTATTAAATATATATTTTGAACTTTTTTCACGCTCATAGGGTACTTTTTCGCGCTAAAAAGGTAACAAACTCTAGATAAATTCATAAGACTTCCAAAAATTCAAGTAAAACTCAAAACAGTTCAAATGAATTCTAAAAAAATGTAAAAAATGTTTAGGAGATTTTAAAAAAATGTAAATGAATTGAAAACTATTTTAAAATATGAAAAAACTTCGTTGAATTTAGAAAATTTGAAATAAGCTTAAAAAAATTCCAAGTAAATTCAAAATACTAATGAACTGCCTGAGAATTAAGATTAGGTTCAGGATCATTTAAATAAAAATTGTTATCAAATCAAAAAAATCCTCTGAAATAAGTAGAATATTGAGAAATTTTGAGGAATTCAAGTGAACTAAAAAATTCTAGATAATTCCATAGAATTGTAATGAATTCAGGGTGAATTCCAAAAAAAAAAGAATTTTAAATCTCTTCAAATGTTTGCAACCCTGCTACTTTATAACCAAAAAAGAATTCAAATGAATTAGAAATAATTTTTCAAATCGAAGAAATGCCATTGATATCAGTAAAATTTGAGTGAATTTAAAAGAATTTAAGGGAAATGAGAAGAATTCGATGAAAATCATAAAAGATCAAGCTGAATTTAAAAAGCAATCGAGCTGAATTGAAATCAATTCAAGAATGTGAGAAAATTCTTTGAATTGAGTAGATTTTAAATGAGATTAGTAAAATTAAAGAGAATTCAAAAGAATTTGATGAAATGCCTACGAATTTTATGTGAGTTTTAAAGACTTCAAGATGAAATATATACCTTCAAATATTTAAAATTCTTTGAGCATTTTATCAATAGAAATAAAAAAGCCAAAAATAATTTAAATGAATTCAAGATAAATTCCAAAAACTAATGTCAAAACTCCTAAAATCTTTGAAACTCTACAAAATAACTCACTTCTCTTGAATATATATTATTTAAAATCCATTCAACCATTATTAAATCCCATGCAATTCTATGATAACTGGTGATATTTTTTAAAAGCCTGGAAAATTGTTTATCCTAAAATATTGCAATCGGTTTGAAATCCCTTCAAATTATTAAAATCATTTACAAATTTCTAAGAATCTCATAAGATTCTCTAAAATGAATTAAAATACACTGAGAACTTGAAAATCCCTTAAAATCATTGAAATCTTCGGAAATCTTATAACATTATGTTAAATCTTTAAAAATATAAAACATAAAAGATCCTGTAAAATCGTTCTTTATCTGCCGAAACTCCAGAAAATGCTTTCTCCTAAAAATCTTTAAACGCTTTGAAATACCTTCAAATTAATTTAATTAATCAATAATTCCTTAGAATTCGTTCAAATTCCCTAAAATATTTCAAATTAAGAGCTCTTGAAAATGCTTTAGAAGTTATATAGTACCCTAATATCTTAAAAACTCCCGAAATATTTCAACAGAATTCAAGACAATTCATAAATAGTTATAGTCCTGAATATCCTTGAAAATCCGCGCTAACTTCATTGTGCGGATTATGTCCGAAAAAGAGACAAGGATTTTTTGAATAGGGAGAATGAAAGCTAAAATTTAACAGTTATTAACCTAATTAAAAATACGAATTCCCAATTTAAATAAATGATTTAAATATAAACCCGAATTTTTAGTTACAAATGTCCTAAAATTTAAATGAATTTAAAATTTAGTAATCCCTTTAAGTTAAAATTACTCAAAAGCATCTCAAATGTAAAAAAACTTGTTTTAAACTTACACACATAAAAAATTACATAAATCATATAATTTTAAAGCATCAGATTCATACATTAGGAAAAGATCTGAACCTGAAAACGTGACAAGATTAACATTTTCCGCAATAAAGAAATTTAACTGCAAATAAATTTTCTTACGTAATCTAAGTTGAGTTCCTCCTTTTCGGTTGGAATGGGAGAAGGAATCCTATTTTTTGGAAACGCTTCCTCGCTTGGCAAAGGACGCGGTAGAGTGCAAACTTCCTTGAGGTCTCCATTTGAATCATAAAGTGATTCTTCGGGATTCTCACCCCTGTCCATCTCCGGACTTGGTGAACGAGCTCTGAAAAAATATCATATCAACAAGTGTTCAAAAAAAAAAAATTAGCGTCAACAGGGTGTCTTCTCAAATCCTGGAAAAAAATCCCGACAATCACAGGTTTTTTCCAGGTATCTAAAGTTTTTTCCAGGTTTAATTTTTCATAGCTCGGATCTGTTAAAATATTTCGCATTTTTTTAAACAACCGACTCAGAATATGTATACAGTTTCGCGAGTTTATCATAAATAATGTGTTTTTTCAGTTTGTAGGGATTTAATTAAGATGTTTAATTTAGAAAGCTTTTACAAATGATATTACAAGATGCTCTTAAATATATGAGCACCATCGATTAATTGATAATGAAATAATACTAAAAACACAATTACTCATTTCTTGAATATTTGAACAATAATTGAAACAAATTTTTGATGAAATAGCTGAATTTTCTATCAAAAAGATTAATTTTCTTTCAAACAAGACGATTTTTTTTTAGTAAAAAACATCAATTCTCAACCAAATAGTTGAATTTTCATCTAAGAAAGATCAGAATTCAACCAAACATGGAACAGTTACATTTTTAGTTTAAAAAATTAATTCTACATCAGGAAAAAAACAAAATTCCAACCAAAGTGATACATTTTTATCTAGAACGATGAATCTTCAACTGGAAGACGAAATTTTAACAAATAAAGAAATAAATTTAGGAAAAGGGTTTAAATGTCAACCAAGTGGTTTTGATTATTTTTTAAATAAACTTTTCAAATTAGAAGACTAAATTTCTACCAAAAAAGACAATTTTTCAACAAAATATATGAATTTTCAACGAAGTACTTAAATATTCAACCAAAAATAATAAATTGTTAACCAAAAATTCAATAGTTAAATTTTCAGTTACAAAGAACAATATTCAACGAAAAACTTCAACTGGAACATTTGAATTTTTAACGAAAAAGATGAATTTTCAACAAAGAAGATTAATTTCTACCAAAAAAGACGAATTTTCGACTGAAAAGGATAAATTTTCATCCAAACATTAACTAGTTATATTTTCAGTTTAAAATTAATTTTTAGTAAACAAAAAAACAATAAAATTCTAACAAAATATTTAAAGTTTCAACTGAAATAGTTCAATTGTCAGTAAAAAAATTAATTTTCAGCAAAAATACAACGAATTTTTCACAAAATAGCTCATTTTCTTACAAACAAAAAAAAAAGAAATTTTACAAAAACAGTTTAACATTCAACCAAGTAATTAAATTTCATTCCTAAAAAGATGAATTATGAAGTAAAGATGTAATAGTTGATATTTGAACCAAAAAAAATTTGATTTTCAATAAAAAACTCTGAAAGATTTTTCAGTCAAGAGAGATAAAAAGTTGCAAACAAACTGTTGAATTTTCAAGCAAAAAGATACACTTTTAACCAAGAATATTAACTTTCTATCCAAAAAAATGAATTTTCAACAAAAGACATGAATTTTGAACTAGATACTTGAAGTTTCGACTAAGAACGATGAATTTTCAACCAGAACTAGAATAGTTACATTTTTAGTTAAAAAAACCTTAATTTCAAACAAAAAAAAACGAATTAAAAAAAATCAAATCATATAAAGCTACTTTTGCAATAAAGAATAATTTTTATTCAATTTTATATTGCAATTAAAAAGACATTAGGCACGCTCTCGAACAAATTCCCTGACATTTCCAGGGTTTTTCAGGTACATAAAAGTTCCCTGACAAGTCCGGTGTTTCCTATTTAATATTTAAAAACTATCTTAACTAAAATTGTTCTAAATTAAATAATATCAAATTCACATATTTAATTTTTTTAGCTCAAAAGTAAAATATTATGAAAATTAATAGTTAAAAAAGCCGAAGAAAGATGTTAACAGACTTCAAAATCCCTTTTTTTTTAGAATTTCATACAACTTTTTTTCTCGGAAATTTAAAACAATTTAAGTAAGTTTAGACTTAAACTTTACTTCAATAATTTCATATAAAATACGTTTGAAAATTAATAATTTTCATACAAATCCTTTAGGATTTAACAATTAAATTTTAAATCGAAGGCTTTACAATTTATGCATTAATTTCAAAATGTGAAAACATTCGAAGGAGAATAATTTTGAGGCCGTATAATTTAGCCAAATTTAGAATTAGGTTTCTAAATATGAATAATTTCATATTTAAAAATGTTCCAAATTGAAAGTTTCGAACAAAAAAATTCCAGCGGCCACCTTCTTTTTAATTTTGGATTTCTTTTTATTAATTGAAGGTTCCGATAACTTACTTTGGAATCAAATTTGGATTTCGAGGCTGATTCGCCATCCAGGCTCTGCAAATTGGGTAGAGAGGAGTGTCTTCTCGAAATTGAGCGAGGTCGACACTTCGATCAAAAAGTTTCATCACATAAGTGTGATGAAAAGCGGGATCCATTGGCATTTGTCGACGTCTTTTTACTTTTCGGCTTGAGAAGTTCATCTTTGGACGCATTGTGTCTCTGGATAATAAATTCCTAATAAATTAAAAATATTCTTTCTAAAAAAAAATGCAACGAAATGTATAGAAAATATCGCATTTATTGTGGTTAAAAAACTTATTGGCTTTGCATTACTTGAAGCTGTTTAATATCAATTACCAATTTTTAAATTTAAATCAACAAATTTAATAATCCATTTAATAAGAAAAATCATGTAAAACCCCTGTGTAATATGGTGTGAATAATGTTTCGACGAAGACTTAATTTTTTTAATTGAATATTTTGTTAGTTTTTTTCATTGGAAAATTGCAGTTTCAAACAACAATCATCAACATTAGCGTCTTACACAAAAAATTGGTATAAAAAAAAGATTATTATAGTTTAAACCAAATGTGTGAATCTTTTCACAATAATTTTTAAAAAGATTCACAAATTTTAACAACTTTAAGTTATGGCAGTGATTTACACCAAAAATATATATTTTAAATACAATAATCATATTAAATGTAATATTTACAATACCGAACAATTTTCTGTTATGTTACGACAGTGTTTTTCTTCGGAAATTATTAGATTTTAAAGAATATGCCTTTACATTTTTTCAACAAATTTAGTTTATGTTGATGTATTTCACATGAAAATGGCATTTTTAAATGAAAAATCATCAAATGTAAATCAAATCATTTTTGTTTAAAATTATAAAAGTCACAAGCTAGAATAATTTCTTATTCTGTTAGTGTTTTCGCTGTAAACTACATTTTTTATTAAAAATCATTAAATTACAAGTAAGCTTCATGATTTTTTAAACAAGTTTAGATTACGTTAGTGTTTTACACAGAAAATTTGTATTTCCAAACAAATATCATTATAATTTCAACAATACTTAAAATGTTTGCACAATTTTTGAGTGTTTTAGTGTTTTTAGTGTACTATTATTGGTATTTTTAATAATAACTTATTATATTTTAAAAAAGGTTTAATATTTTTCTGCAACTATAGGTTATGTTTCACCAGAAATATCTATTTTCAAACCAAAAATCATTTTAGATTTAAATGATATGATTTTTGATTAAAATAATAAAATTTGGAACTTTTAATAAAAAATCACTTGATTTCAAAGAAATTTAATAATTTTTGGACAAATTTAGGTTGCGTTGGCAGTTTAAATCGAAAATTGCAATTCTAAACAATTTTTTATTATGTTAAGTGTTTTTCTTTAAAAATTGCTATCATTAATAGAAAAGCATTATATTTAAAAGAATATTTACAATGGTTCAACAATAATATTTATTGGTATTTTTAATAATAAAAAGTTAGATATCAACAAATATTTACAATTTTCCAACAAATTTAGATTATGTTAACATTTTTGATCGATAATATGTGAATTTAAACAAGAAATTTTAGGTTTAGGAGAAGATATAAAACACTAAAATTGAGTTAAAAAATAAATATTGTAAAGCATATTTGCAAGATTTAAACAATAATAGCTTATATTCGTATTTTTGGTCGGAAAATCGACATTTTTGATCAAAAATGAAACGGTTTGATAGTGTATATATTGAACAAAAAATTAGATATATTCTAAATTTAAAACATCAATTTTGATCCATTATCAAAAATACTGTATTTGGATGCATTTTATTGCAGATAATAGCTACTATGAAATAAAAATTTTTTGTACTATCTTATATTAATTTAATATTTTTATTGAAAAATATGTACATATTTTCAAAACAAAAATAATGATAATTAGAACAAAACTAACAGCTTTTCAACAACTTTAGGTTATATTGGCGTTTTTTTCAGAAATTGGTATTTTTAGTAAAAAATATCAGAGTTCACGAAAAGAGTAAACTTTTTGTATAATTGTTGGATTAATAAATTAGCGGTTTTCAATATCGATTGCAAAGGAAAAAAATTGTTTGTACATAAAATCAGTTATTTAAAACAAAAATAATGAAATTTTAAAGAAGATTGACAATTTGGAACAATTGATTGTTACGTTATGTTAGTGTATTTTGTCAGTGTGTTTCACCTATTATTGATATTTTTAAACAAAAAACATTAGATTTATATGCAATGATTTTTGTGTAAAATATTAAAATTCGAAACGAAATCATTAGACTTGAAAGACAATTCATAAGGTTTTAACAATTTTAAGTTGGATTGGTGCTTTACGTAGAAAATTGGTATTTTCAAACTAAAATATTCATTATGTAAACAAGATTAAGAATCTTTTAACAACTTCGTTTTATGTTAGTGTTTTTCGTCGGAAGAAATAAAATAAATTTGAAACTTGAACTTTCAGCAGTTAATGATTTAAGAAAAAAATAATTTAAAAGAATTAAGAACGAAAAAAATAAAAATAGAAGAACATTATTTTTACATTTTTAACTGTTATAAATTTCGCACTTAATTTAGTGTAATTTTTAACAGTTTGAAATTTAGTTTTCGAAAATTCAATTCTCGAAAATTAAAGTTAAAAAATGATAAAAAATGAAAATTTCATTTAGAAATATTGAAAACTTGAGAAAAAAAGCGAATTTTGTATAAAAACAAGTGTTAGAAGTTTAATATTTACATCATTTTACATGATAATTCTATAATTAAACATTTTAGTCCGTAAAAAAAATTGAATCCAATTTTTTTTTAATTGGTAGCAGTTGGCAAATAATGTTTTGGAAAATTAATTATCATCCAATTGACTCTAAGCAGGAAATTTATGAGATTTAAACAACTAATTTTGGTTTATCTCTTTGTTATAAAGAAATACATTAGGTTTAAAAGTCTGTACAAAGATAAATATAAGAATAAAATAATAAAATAAAATATATATATACCATAAAACAATATTAATAAAAAGGCTGATACAATTCATGTGATAGTATTGTGATCTTTTGAATGAATTTTCCAGCTTTAAATTAGTATAAAATAGTTTCTCTACATGTTCATAATAAATAGAATAATAATGAATAAGGACCTACATTTTTCTAAAATTTGATCTGTATTCCTGTGAAGCATCTTCGCTTGAGTCGGCTGATGAACCCTCGTCACTGTGATGCAATATTTCGCGAAGTGCTCCTTTAAGTCTGTCCCTAGCAACGACTACATCGTTGTCACCTAAATAAAAGATAATTTAAATAATAATTTTAATGACATGAGATTTATGTACGTAATTCAATTTAAATCAAAGAAGTAGACAAACTTCAAATTACAGAATCGGTCATTTCGAAACGAAGTAGGTTTAAATCGAGAGAAAAAATTCCTTCGCAAAGTTACAAGAGGATTTTAACTTCACAGAGTGATTCAGGGTTTCCAATTTTCCCGGTCAACTAAAAGTAACATATTTATATTTATCGCAATGACGTTCATTCTAAGCATCTCTAAACACAACAGAGCAAAAAATTTCAAAATAAATGAATTTTCAACTGGAATACGGTAATTTTAAACCAAACAGATGAATGCTCAACTAAAATTATGAATATTTAACTTAAATACCTTTATTTTTTAAGCAAAAGATGTATTTTTAAACAATAAGATTAATTTTAAAACAAAAAGATTAATTTTCTATCAAAAAATACTATTTTTGAACGAAATATTTGCATTTGAAATCAAAAAAGACAACATTTGAACCAAATAGTTTAATTTTGAACTAGAAAAATAATTTCCAACAGAAAATGGAATACTTACATTTTTAGCAAAAAAAATTGATTTTCATCTTAACTGATCGATTTTCAACTAAAACCAAAACCCCATACGAGCGCTTCGCGCGCGTCCTGATAATTGCCGTGGACTTCTTTTTTGGAAATACGGTTCAATAAAAACAGCATGCAAAAAACGCTTACTTTGATCAATTTTATTTGCACACGGCTTCACATGTATAGTGTCTGACGATTCAGAATAAATAATTATGCAACTCTCAATATTTTAATGAAATTTTGGAAAGAACCTGTAAAATTTCGATGTATATAAATTTTCATAGACGTATATAGAAAATAATCTCGACTGGAGAAGAGTTCAAATGTGAATAAATTTCGTTCGCGGGGGTTTTAAAAATAAAAATGCATAGTACAATGAGTAATAATAATACTGGTTATATATTAGATTGAGTACTAAATTACAACGAAATATACAGAAAACCGTATTGCATTACAAAAATCATTCCATAAAAAGCATAGTACAATATGTAATAATATAATAAAATGTATAATTAAAATATATAATAAAATTACACACATGGGGATAAAAAAAATATATTTGATTTTAATTATTTTGAACTTACTGCATGGAGCTTTTACGGGAAAATCAGCAATGTCTTCAAACGTTGGTATCGTTTTAACACTTTCTGTACCAATGTCAAACAGGTGTTTACCCTTTGTGATTATAGTCTTTCCTCCAAGTATCTGTAATTCGAAGCTTGTTTCCTAAATTGATGTTAGGGTTGTTGAGTGGACGCGCATAAGCTCCATTTATTTCCTCTATCAGAAACATTATTATTATTTTTATTGAATAAATAAATGTTGTATAAAATTAATCAATTTTGTACATATACGAAGGAATGAAGTCGCTCTATACAATATGCCATAATCTAAATTTCCTACAATCCTCATTGTGATAATAGTACATAAACATAATTTACATAACATCTTTTTTCATTATTTTAATTGCATTAAATCTATAAAATTTAAGAACAAGCTTTACTGTAATTATTTTAATATTAAATTTATTTTAATTTTTACGTATCTAAGTTGTTGTTGTACTTACATCTTAAACGTCAAGTTTATGTTTCTCGACGGCACTTTTGTCCATATTTCCAAAATAATTTTCTTTATACCAATTGAAGAATCATGATTAATTGTGAATTGTACATGATTTTCATTTTTTTTCTTTAAATCTCTACAACGTTTTTGTCTCTCATTTCGATTTTACGTTCATTAAGTTGTTCATTAGCATCCTGCATTTTTTTCCTTTCTCTGCAGCACTTCTGCGCTTCAGCAATTTTTTACGTTCATTTTAACGTTTTTGTATTATATCACGTTTTTTACGTTCATTAAGTTGTCCATTCGCATCCTGCCTCTTACGTTTTTGTTTTTCAGCAATACTTTTAAGTTTTTCGACTGTATTTTGATTATACACTATATTTTTGCCTGATCATAAATTTTTTTCACTATTGTTTCCACATGATGGAATTGAATTGTCATTGACAGTTGTGTATAAACTATCATTCAATTTCTTATTTATTTCTACATTTGTGTTTTTACTTTGTTTTATAAATGCTGCTTCTTTTTCGTCATTATGATATGGTGAATGAGGATTCATGATGGATCAAATTTATATATGAATCGTTCGTTTGTATATTTCTTGTTAACAATAATATCTGTTAAATCAAGCATCAGTATTAATATGCAAATTCAAGGCAATTGAAATTAATTTTTTGCATATCTAAATCACACAAAATTGTAATTGAATTAAAATTAAAAATGACATTTTTAAATTACAGGATAGAATGTCATGACAACGAAATGTAATATATATTTGAGACAATGATAATTATTTTTCACAAATCCATTGGACACTGAAGTAATTTATATCGCAGATATAATACTTGCCTTTTCTTTTTCTTTCTTCTTCTGTCCAGTGTAATGAATAAACCATGTTTCCATTACAGAAAGTCATGAATAAGTACTTACATACATTTTGAACTAAGTCATAGCCTTTCAAAATACGACTGAAAGTAAAATAAAAAAATTTCTTAATGTTTACAATTTTTTACCATCTGCTAAGAAATTATTTAAAATAATACAATTTACAATTAAAAAGAAGTACAATCAATGTAAATAACGTCATGTAAAATTTTATTTTCATAATTAAATATAGTAATCCAATAATTTTAAAATGAGTCAATGTTTCAAATTTCTTAAACATTAAAAAAATAGTACAAATTTTAAAGCTAAGTCTGAATTAGGTTTTTAGACTTGTTATTAGTTTGAGTATATTGCAAATTGTTTTAATTTAAATTTTTTAAATGTAAGTGAAAGTAAAATAAGAATAGAAAATGTAATTAGAATTAAATGACATTATTTTTCTGAATGTTTATAATTTTACATTGTTTAATAATTAAAAAATATACTTTATGAAATAGCGAAAGTACATTAATTACAAAAAGTCACTTTTATAATATAAATATATGAAACAAACATAAGATAAAGAATAATTTATTTTTTCTTCATTGAAAGATACATACATTTTTAAAGTAAGATTAGGAAATGATAAAAAAATCTGTAATTTTAATTTTTTGTAATAAAATGAATATTAATCTATTTTATTTTTTAAGATAACAAAAATAAAAAATAAACTTTGAATGAATCGACGGTTTAATTTCTCAAATATTAAAATAATAACACAAATTCTAAATAATTTTTATCCGTTTTTAAACATCCGGACAATCAGCACGTTAATAAATGTTCATTACACGGTTGTGTCTAAACGAACGGACCTGGCAAGGAGAAGGGGGAGTTGGAAATGAAAGGGAGCGTGGCTTTTATCCTAACTTATAGACTATAGACATTACAATAATTTTTTTAATTTCATTGAAAGTTATAAAAACGCAAATTTAACAAAATGATCAAAGGATGAACGAACTATGTAAATTTTTTTAAATTGCAAATATAACAAAATCATCCATTTTTCTTAAGACATAAATGATTCGACAATGAAAGCACATTGTGATTTGTTAAATTTAGAAAAGTTATCCCATGATGAAAATTAAATTCCGAAAATAATTTAAATTTGTAATGTTATCTTGAAAAAATATTGCGGGGGTGATTTTTTTTAAATATTGAAGATAGACAAGATCAACAATTAAAATAATAATTAAAATTAGTATGGCGATAAGTTTTTATATTTAAAAAAATAAGGTCAAGAAATAAGCCAAGATAACTGAAAGTAAACAAAAGATTTAAACGTATATTAATATTGTTTTCTCAAGTTTGTATTTACCATTGTAATTTTTCTCTAAGGATTTATTAATTATTTAAGATATCAATAATATTTAAAATTAGAATGACATGCTATTTTTAAAAAAGTAAATAAAAGTAAAATATAATTACAAAATATAACTAAAAATAAACAAAAGATGTAATGGTATATTAATTAAAAAAACAATAAATAAACAAAAATAATTTAAATTATTGTTAAGAATTGTTATTTTTTAAAGATATTTCAAGGAAGTTATTAGTTAAAAATAGTTAAAATAAAAGTAAAATAAAATTAGAATGTTTAAACAAAAGTAAAATAAAAAAAGAGAAGGTACATAAATTTAAAAAAAAGATTAGGTTAAACAAGCCAAAGAATTAAAATTGTTTTTTAAGTTTGTATTTACCATTGCAATTTTTTCCTTAAAAATTTGCAAGAATAATTTACGAAAAAAAAATCTATTAATTATTGAAGAAATAAGCGAAAATAATTCAAATTGTTTTCAAGTTTTTATTTAACATTGTACTTTTTTCTATAAAAATTTCCAAAAATAGTAATTAATAAAAAATAGTTTAGGTTATATAACTAAACGTTTTTTTTTATAAACTATCGAGAAAACATTTTTTTAAATGTTATCGTGAAAAATATTGGGAGGTTGCTTTTCTTTAAATATTGAAGATAGCAATAATAGTTAAAATTATAATGGCCATAAGTTTGTATTAAAAAAAAAATAAGTAAAGAAATAAGCCAAAATAACTAAGATTAAACAAAAGATGTAAACGTATATTAATAAAAAAGAAAATTAAGAAATAAGCCAATATTAAGAAAGGAACTTACCAACTATCCGATTTGATATACTGCGATGCAATGTCACTTCATACACTGTCAAATATTATATATGCACTGTCAGTTTAAAAAAACACAACCCACAAAATATAATAAACCATAATCCGCAATCAATATTTATTTCGCCAACAATACGGATTTCCTTTCAGCCTAAATAGCTATACACGCCTGCAATGAAAGCAGAACCGACACATAGAACTCTTCCCATTGGTAATGTAAACAGCTGAGGTAATCGCCCGGCATGACTTATGCGTTAAAACCTACTCAAGCCGACTCATGTCATCGTTTTAATTGAATTTTAAACAACAACATTATTTTTCAACTTAAACAATGAATCTTGAACAGATATAGTTGAACTTTCAACAACCAAAATAATTGTTAATAAAAAAGGTGAGATGTCAATCGAAACTTCATTAAGTTTTATTTTAAAAAGTCAATGTTTAATTTTTTAGCTAAAAGGATCATTTATCAGCCAAACATTAAAGAATTAAACTTACAGTCAAAAAATAAATTTTCCACACAAAAAATTAATTTGTAACTAAAATTATAGAATATTTAACTGGAAATAGTATTTTCATTTTCAGTTTGAGAAAAAAATTATTTTCAACAAAAACACAACAGATTTTCAATAAAATAGCTCAACTTCTAACCAAAGAAATGAATTATTAATTAAAATGACAAATCTTCAATTAAAATAATTAATTTTCAACGAGAGTTTATTTTTCAACCACGTGAATTTATTTCTAATCTGAAAGATGAATTTTCAACTAAAATTATGAATATTTAATTGAAATACTTGACTTTTCAACCCAAAAGATGAATTTTTAAACAATGAGATTAACTTTCAAAGAAAAAACATTTTATACATAAAAGTCGTTTTTTTTTAAACAAAATACTTAGAGTTTCAACGGAATAAATAAACTTTTAATTAAAAGAATTAACTTTCAAATAAATTGATACATTTGTTATCAAAATTATAAATCTTCAAGTGGAGTAGTTAAATTTAAAAAAAAATTTAACCAATAAGATTGATTTTCTACAAAAAAGATGAATTTTCCATAAAGTACATGAATTTTCAAAAAAATAGTTTAATTTTTGAATGAAAAATATCAATTTTTAACCACCAAATAGGTAAATTTTCTTCCGAAAAAGATCAAATTTCAACACAAAATAGAATCGTTGAATTTTCCGTTTAAAGTTTAATTCTAAACATGAATAATCGGATTTTCAGAAAAATAGTTAAATTGCTGGTAAGACAATTCTATTTCATCCAAAGAAAAAATAAGTTTTCAATCAAATAGCTCATTTTTCAACCAAAGAAAAGAATTGTTAATTAAATTGACAAACCTTTCATTAAAAAAATTAATTTTCAACAAAAGAGTTTATTTTTCAACCAAGTGAACTTATTTCTAACCTTAAAAATGAATTTTCAACAAAAATTAATAATATTTAACTGAAATACTTGACTTTTCAACCCAAAAGATGAACTTTTAAACAATGAGATTAACTTTCAAAGAAAAAAACTTTTTACACATAAAAGTCGTTTTTTTTAAACAAAATACTTGGAGTTTCAACGAAATAAATAAACTTTCAATTGAAAAAATTAACTTTTAAACTGATAATTTTTTATTAAAATGATGAATCTTAAGTGGAATAGTTGAATTAAAAAAAAGGACAAGAATTTTTAACCAATAAGATTGATTTTCTACAAAAAAGATGAATTTTCCATAAAGTACATGACTTTTAAAAAAAATAGTTAAATTTTCTACCAAAAAGATAAAATTTCAACACAAAATAGAATCGTTGAATTTTCCGATAAAAGTTTAATTCTTAACAAGGAAAATCGGATTTTCCTAAAAATAGTAAAATTGCCAGTAAGACAATTCCATTTCATCTAAAGAAACAATAAGCTTTCAATCAAATATCTCACTTTTAAACCAAAGAAATGAATTCTTAATTAAAATGACAAATCTTCAATTATAATAATTAATTTTCACCAAGAGTTTATTTTTCAACCACGTGAATTTATTTCTAACCTGAAAGATGAATTTTCAACTAAAATTATGAATATTTAACTGAAATACTTGAATTTTCAACCAAAAAGAAGAATTTTTAAACAAGGACATTAACTTTCAAAGAAAGAAATAATTTTTCTAGAAAAAAAGTTGATTTCGCACACAAAAAAAAACAGTTTTTTAAAAACGTGCATTTTCAACTGAAATGATGAAACTTCAACTAGAATAGTTGAATTTTATACCTACCCAAATGATGATTTTTCAACCATTTAGATTAATTTTGTACAAAAAGACGAATTTTCAACAAATTACATAAATTTTCAAAAAATTGGTTTGATTTTTAAATAAAAAAAATATCAATTTTCAACCAAATAGTTTAATTTTCGCCCGATAATTTTTAGTTGAAAAATTAATTTTCAACATTACATTTTTAAAGAGATAAATTTTCAAATAAAATGGCGAATCTTCCAACAAGAAAAAAATTATTTTCTAACAGAATACTTTAACACTTAAAAGCAAGTAGTTGAATTTTCAAGAAAAAAAGGTTAATTCCCAACGAAGTGTAAAAAAATTGTATTATTATTCAGAAATATTTCTTCTTCGAAATACTACTTTGACTCTAAAATCTACTTGAAGAACTCTCCTATTCTTAAATTTAGAAGAAGGAACTTTTAAATGGTCACTCTTTTCTTCTAAATCGCAGGTTAATTTCCTTTTAAAACTCCCCGTTTCATGTCAAAAAATCCCTGTTCCAAGCGAAATTACATTTCTTTACCGAAATATCCTAAAATGAAAACGATAATTATTTTGACTACGTTTGCTACGATCAGAAGTAAATTCCCGGTTTTTTATATAAATTCCTGGCCACTTCCCGGTTCCCATGTCAAGTCGCCACCCTGTGATTAACAAAATTGAAATAATCTCGAAAATAATGATCAGCTCGATATTTCAAACTCATTACGGGATTTGACTGTGGTTCTTTAAATTTGGTTAATTTTTTCGTTGTCTTTAGAAACAGGGGTTTACTGAAATCTTTTTTTTTTTAGAAACGTTGACCCATAAGGATTTTGGGTCGATAATTAAAAATTAATTTGCAATTATGAAATATGTATAAGTTTTTTATGCAATTTAATGATTTGAAATAATAGTTTTAAAATAATTTTCCTCAAATACATATTGTTTTCTTACCTATTTCGTCTTTGACTTCAATTTTCATAAGTCCTGGAACCGAAGGTTGTGAAATTTTTTTCTTTCCCATCTGCAAAATAAAAAATGATTTGTTTGCACTCTTTTATTATTGAATAACTAGCAATATTATACGCGCGCTACAGCTCGCAGGAAGAATTACGATGCCTATTAGCAATATACAAATATAAAAAAGTTACTATGTTTCAAATTTTCTAATTGTATAGTTTAATTACTTGAAAAAAATTTAAGAGGCGTTGATTTAAGAGATTTAAGAGATGGTTGTCTTTTTAGAGCAAAATATTTTTACTTTTTCAAAGATTAATGTGGAAAGTGTTTTGGAACATTAAGAAAGCTACCTCAAAAATACTCAATTTTTAATGATTTTTTATTCTTTTAAAATTGTTAGAATGCTTTTAAACTCTTTCAAATTCTTTTGAATCCTTTTAACTTCCTGGAAATCAACTAAATTCCTCCGAACTAACATATCTCAATTCCTTGAATTCGTTGAATTTGCTAAATTCCTTTCAAAATAATTCAGAGAATTTAAAAGATTTCAAGGAATTCAGGGGACTTAAAGAATTCAAAGAATTTGAGAAATTTAGAATATTCAAGGAATTCAAGAAAGATTCCGTCCTACCACCGAAAATAATTTTTTATTAATTATTTTCGGACCCTTATGCACTAATTAAAGAAATTCCGAACTACGCGCTCCCCTTTGTAAGAAAATTATGCGAATTACGAATAAATTATATATATATATATATATATATAGAATCAAAAAATCTAACCTCAAAATATACATTCTTAAATATGTTAAATTTTCAATTAAAACTACATTAATATCGTTAATATAGACGTGGATAAGAGAAATTTTTAACATAAACCCGACATTCCTTTAAATTTTCGAGCAATGAAAAGGAGAAAAAGAAAATAGATATTATTTTACCAAAACCAAAACTTGCCTTGACGTCCTCGAAACTTGAAAAATTAATTTCTCGTTTTATTATTTCCACAAGCTTTAGAAATTGCAACAAATGTCTTTTAGAACTGATAAAAATTTTTAACTTTTGACGAGAATGCGCTTAAATAAAACAAAAATAGGGACAATGTTGTTAGAACAGTGAACCAGAGATGGGTTGTGATATGTTACTCGAGGTTTTCTACGTATAATACATAAATTACGTCATATACACTTCACGTTGTGACGTCACCCAACATGGTCGTACGCTGGTGAATAAACACAGCCGTTCAATGTGAGTGTAGTTCGCAGGTTTTTGAATATTAAAAGTGCACAGCAATATCGAAAACCGATTATTTATTTAAATTTACTTTTTTAGGTTAATTAATCCTTCAATCAACTGATTAATTCGTTTATTCCAATTAACCATTTGTTACTGTATAAGGGTCACTGTTGTCAGGGGCGGATCCAGCGAGGGGCGAGGGTGGGCGATCGCCCCCCCTGAGCCTACAAATATTTTAGCAATTACCGCCAAAAATTTCCTTTTTTTTTTTTTTTTTAGAATTTCAAGATAATATTTCTACGATCGCCCCCCTTAGGTAGCTGGCTGGATCCGCCCCTGACTGTTGTTAATAAATTACTCATTTATACCAACAGTTGACATTATTCTTATTTCAATTTCCTTTCGTTTTAAATTAATTCTTTACCTCAATATAAAAATTAGTTTGTTAATAAATTTAAATCTATATTTCACAACATTAATTTTTTATGAAACATAATATCACCATAATATTATTAAAAAATGTGTAATCAGTTTTGCATTATTTTTTTATAACTATATGTATTAAAAAAATATATTGTTTGTTTCATCAGGCTTTTTTTCAAACTTATTTTTTACAAAACTACTTTATATAATTTTGACAGATATATTTGGAATTCAATAATAAAATTTTTAAGATTTTTGTCACTTACTATTACTCTAATATTAAAAAAGATATTAAATTTAAATTATGATATGCATAAAACGATTTTCATTAAGATTAATAAGAATTAAATCGCCGTCTGCGGCTCACGCTTCACTTGATCGTACTGGTGAACTAACGCTAACGTACAGTCGTTCTAGGGGACTGTAGAGAACCAACAATTCTCTATTAACATTAGGCACATGCAAGGTGGCCACTTTTTTAACTCATTGAATGTCCTGGTTTTCCAATCCATCACATCTTTAGGAAAAAATTCTCCGACCTCAAAATTGGTTTAGCCCGCATAATGCTGATAAGATGTCTTTCTGGTATTAGTGGAAACATTTCATAAATATTTAGAAGAAAAAAAGTGGGGTTTTCAACAAAACATTTTGTATAATTTTCTTTAAATTTTGAAAATATGAAAAAATACATATTCTGGTATGGTCACCTTTTTTATTCTTCAAAATATTTTTGAAAAGTTTCTACTAATGTCAGAGAGACATCTTATCAGCATCGAGCGAGATAAACCATTTTTGAGGCCAGGAGAATTTTTCCCCTGAGGATGTAATGTTTTAATTTTTCTCATAAACTAAGACAAATATTTCAAAAGAACAAGAGACATTTTTCATCGGAATTTGTTAGACGTGCAAACTATTATCTTAACATTTTTTCGTATCTGTCGTAGTTTCCAAGGAAAAGTAGAAAATTCGATGACCTTTCACCTGATTATTAATATACTTTTCAATTAGGACAGTTTCTTGTCCTTTTATCTGCAAGAAATAACATTACCCTTTCAACATATCGGCTGTGTCTTTTAAATGCAAGCTCCTTCTTCAGGGCTGCTCCAAATTCATAACCAAGATTTTTACATGGAGCCCAATCGGGGTTTGTTCGTTCAGCTAATTCAGCAGGACGTCCTAAAAATTAATTAAAATATTTAAAATAGCAACTAATTTACTTTTATCTGTCTTTTCGTTTATTCTACAAATTGTAATAATTGCAAGACCTTTCAGACATATATAACCTATTAACTTGCCTGAATGAAAGTGTTTAGAACACACTCTAAAACTTTTTATTTGAGTGTCAGTTAATTCGCCTCTTTTAATTGCACTTATCCAGGCTCGTTGCCTTTCTTCAGATAACTTTATAAACTCGTTGGCACTTCTTGATAAATGATCTGATTTTCGATAGTTTTGTGCACTGTATGTCGTCTTATATTTTCTATTATTTTGCCCTACAACAGCGGGAATTCTATAAAACGACACTCCGTGATCCCTCATTGACTGCATTCCGCAGTTCACAATACAACACAGTACCATTATAATTCGAGTGATAAATAATTTAAATTAAATAAAATATAAACATTTCACGAAATCCCATGCAAACTACCGGTTAGGTTATGCACCAGCGTATGGCCATCTTGGACCCCTCCCCCAAACCCCGCGAAAGATGACAGGAGCTGGCATGGAGAATAGACATAAGGAGACCAAACTGGTGGAACTAAAGATGAGCACTTTTCTGTTGCCAGAAGTTTGAGAAGTTCGCACACACAC